>JAMKCH010041824.1:0-13236 GCA_023653785.1 Ophioderma brevispina
AGATTTATTCTCACCGTCTTGACAAACAGTACGACATGTCAGGTAAGGCATTGGGCTGATTCTAGGTATATGTAGAGAGGCCGAGTTGCAGATGCTGAGGGAGTTTCTCTAAAGCAAAACTATAGCACAGAGACAGCCAGGGGAAGAAATGATTGGCTAATGAAGAAATTAATATTTGTTTGCATCTTATACTCAGAACACTTACTTTTTACTACGCTCTTTGTGATGGTAGTTTTGTTCTTAAAAACTCTTTACATGAAATTTCTTTGTAATGCATTAGCATTATCTTTGGAATTTATTTTTAATTATGTTCTACCTTTGTAAGTGTGTTGCTTTTCTGATGGAATCATCCCTTTTTATGCCTGCAACTTGGTCATATTGTTGGACTTCTTGTCTTACAATATGATAAAAATTCTCCCGGAACGAAGTTGAAACCTGAAATTGTGCTACGGTATGCTTAACAGTACTCCAACATATTGGTAGTGGGGAAGAGGGGTTTCACAAAATTAGTCAAAGGCTTTCAGCTAGATACATAATGCTTTAATTCATAATTTCAAAAACAAAATGGCCGCAATTATTTTGCAAATTAAAGGCAGCAAATTTCCACAAGCGGTATCAACTAGTTATGACCAAGATTGTAGTATGTCGCTCCATATTCTATAACAAATAGCTGGCTGAGAAATGGGAGCGATCATTAAAATGGAAGCGGTCACTGAAGAGATGACACACTATGCATGGCATGTCTAAGATCAAAATTTTTTTGTAAAAAGTTGGCTTCGTGTTCAAATCTGCCTAACAAATAATGCCGATCCTGACTGATCGTTACAGAAACTAGAATTGGTGGTTCGCGGCGTTCACGCTCACTATATTCAAAGAATATAAGTGTGGGCCGCCTCCATAAAAAAATTAACATTTTAGTGACACACCCACACATTACATACATAATACTACATACATGAAAAACACCCATTACCGAACACGACAAAGGATTCCAAAGTGGCCCTGCCAGCTATGCTGGCGGCTCCACAATTATTTTTAAAAAATTTACGCTAGGCCAAGTTGAAGGAGTTTTGTTTTGTAATTATTAAACACAATACACCTGAAACAAATGCCAATATCAAGGAAAATTGAATAGTTAAACCGCGACTTACCTGGAAGTTGAAGGTTGACTTAAGTTCAGGTGCCAAGTCGACATAGAGGGAATTACATGAGATTTCAACATTTAGCACCACCGTCAGTTTGTCAAAACTCGAGGAGGCCACAGATTAAAAAGTAATGCCAAATCATAAACTCTTAAGATAATGGCATAAGACTCAAAAATTACATAAAAGCCTCGCCAAAGTACCTTCCACAAGGGAGGGTAGAGGCGGAAATGGAATTCCATAGACTGTATAGACCTTTGAGCACAGGGAAATGAGTAACCTTCAACTTCCAGGTAAGTCTCGGTTAACTATTCAATTCTCTGGTGCTCCAATCGCCAAGAGGGAATTCCAGGAGATTTCCAAAGCCACTGGGCCGAAACTATGTCCAGAAAAGCGCAAAACCAAAAATAAAGTTCATGGAAAGAAAACTATAGAGACAATTATATCTATTATTAAACAGTATTATTTTCTGTGTTATTTGACTGCAGCAAAATGGACAAATTTATGTGACACTATATAGAAGTTATCCCACAAAATAACAAAGGGAAAATAAATTAAGTGCTGTGCATGAAATTACAATTGCCAAAAAAGTACATTACTCATAAACATGTTTAAATTTGTTATGAACAAAGTTGGTAGCCCTAAAACCTTAGGGAGCAAAAAAACTTATTCCAAAAAATGTGCTGAGACTAAATCAGCTATATTCAAGTTCATACAAAGACACTATTAATATAGAAATGGCCTTTTATGATATGTAAATAATTGAGGCCATTGTTGAGATCCTAATGAAGCCAGGAGTGAAATTAAACAGAACTCCTCTCATTTTCTCCTCAGAGTTTCTATTCTCATAAATAAAGGGCCTTTTTGTTTAATGCACACCTAAAACAATTCAGAGTCCTGACCAAAAAATAAATGTAAATGTAGCTGCCCATATACTATGTTATGGCTGATAGAGAGAACCTTACTCGCAAAATTGGTTGCTCAACCAATCTTTTTGTTGTAAACAATCGCAAAAGTAGAGGAGTTGGACCAATGCCAGCTATATGCAAAATCTCCTCTAAAGAAGTACCACAATGCAGCGCTTTAGATGTACTACGTGGCTCTAACATATGAGCTTTGTAAATGCCTCCATATCAATTGAAAGCGGCTTGCCATAAGACATTTTAATCCATCTACTAATAGTTTCTGTGAAAAACTTTCTTGTGAGGTTTAACATAAAACTAATAAAGAGTCAAGTTTCCTTGCCTCGTAACTCTTTCGTACGCGCTTCAAATATTCAGTCCAAAAACATGATATACACAAAGGCGTTTTCTAATGGATAAAGCTTTGAGATCAATCATTGGGGGCTTATACAGCCAGGTCTGTCGTTCTGTCTTAAGTTTCAGTAGTTTCCAAGAATTTAAACAACAAATCATATCCCTGATAGTCATATTTTTAATATTAAAGCTGCCAATGTTTGAGCTCTGCCGCAAAACAAGAATAGCAACAAGAGTAACAGCTTTTAGAGTTTTAGATCTCTAAGGTCAAGTTGCGCACAGGGTCTGCATATACCAAGTTTGTTTAGAAGCTTGTCCACATCCCAAGTATCTGTGTATCGTGGCTTTAGGGGGCATAAGATTTAAAAACCCCTTCATGAATTAATACCCATTGGGATGTGCACCAATAGTGCAATGACCTTTCCGGTAATATTGATCTGTGATAGTGCTCATCTGGCTGCGTTGATAGCACTTAACTTAAAACCTGATGATATAAATAATGTTGTAAGGAAAATCTAAAAAATTGATAAACATGAGTTGCAGGAAATCAATTTGTTTTTGTACACAAAACATTCTCATTTCTTGGATGTAACACATTGTATTGCTTATGGGTTCCCAGTTTCCATCTGCAAAGAAATGATTATTGAGGTAGCCCCTCTAGATAGTTGCTGTTCTCTGAGGCGTACGCCCGATAACTTGGCTGCCAGAAATGCAGTCTATTTCGAAGGGGATGGCCTTGGTGCTCCCTGACAACAACAGTAAACTGTCCTTTCTTGGCAGAGTATTATTGTTCTATACAGTAGACTCAACAACAGAGTAAAACCAAGTTGAGTGGTCCAGACTGGGAGGAACAACAACTGCTCGTGCTTCGTCCTGGCGCAAAACTTTTGAAGACAACGGCCTAGTAGGCTGAAAAAGGTGGAAAAATAAAATTAACATTGTTTAATTCAGGGAGGGGGCAAACCCTAATATTCAATTGCAAACTGACACATCTCGGGCTAAAAAACGTTTGCCCTATCTGGTAGGCTTCTAGGGACCATAAGTAACATTCCTAGGGTGGACACGTTTTTTCAATCAGCTGCACGGTGGGTGTTACGAGGGGGTCAAGTTACTATGGGGGGTCAAATGTTGTTAACTGCTCCCAAATAATGTAAATCTAGCTCAAATTATTCATTAGTATTTTAGGAGTAAAAAAGTCAATTTGATCACATAGTGGGTCTTCCTTCCAAGATATTGGGAAAATAGCTAAAGGTCATTGTATCCAGAAAGGGTCAAACATTTGTAATACCAAGGATTTTTTGTAAAAAATATTTACAAAAAATATTTAATTATACTGATTTCAAAATATGCCTTTTATTTTGCATAGGTGTGATTCCCTTTAATAGGGAGGGGTATGGTAATGTCCCCATCCCCATAGAGTCTACAGGGAAATTTGAACCCTTCCAGAAACAAAGAAGATGCAACCAAAAATGGCAAAAGCATTTCATATTTGGAATTCGGTATCATTAAAATTCTAAAAAATTATTTTAACAAAGAAGAAAATCTGGGTATACAAACCAGAATAAACAAATGACCTTTAGCATATTTTCCCAAATATCTGGAAAGGAATCACCGCACGCATGGGACCCAATTGACTTTTTTACTCCTGGTTACCTAAGGAATTAACCTTTGAGCTACATTACATTAGATTTAGAGCAGTTTAAACATTTGACCCCCATAGTAACTTTACCCCTCCTCTGGTAGGTACCGTGCAGCAATATTTATACGTTTCCACCCTGGGGGTGTTTATTTGGTATCCATCTAAACATTTGACATGATAAATGTTTTATAGCATTGCGATGCAGGTTGACCTTGCCTGCCCCCTAGGTACCTCCAGGAACTTGAAAAAAAGCATTCACAAATTCGGCATCTGGATCTCTCTGCCAAGAAACATATCTTGCGCATTTGCATTAGTCAGATGCAAATAAGTTCAATGTAAACTTGACCAAAGAGTTTTACAATTTCCTGAAAAACTGCATCATGTAAAGACCACTCAGTTTCTCTCATTGAAATTTCTACAGCAGAATCGGCCTTGAGTATTAGCAGGGGGCACCAGGTTATGTGTGCAGCTGAGATCCAGATGCCTTGATCTAAACACAAGCCCAAATGTTCTTGGCAAGGATTCAAATATCTGAAATTATGGCCTCCGCATATGCTCAACATAGCCAGGCAGCTGGTGAATTCTCCACAACAATTGGACATGCTTTATGAATTTGAATTTTTGTAAGATTGTGCAAAGGGGCAAATAAATAGCAATCACTTCTAAATAATTTATAAGGAAATGAATTTCTTGGCTTTCCATCTGCCTCCAGTAGATTCACTGTCTAAAATTGTCTCCTAGAAAAAAACTCCATGAGAAGAAGGCATCTGTTTTAATTGTACTCTTGAGGATTTCCCTCTATTTTCTCTTTTTTGGAGTGGTAAGTTATTAATCCCAAGACAGTTCTTTTGACATTTCAGGTGGATATCATCATGTACAAATCATATTTCCCACCATTCGGCTTGAGCCAATGTCTTTTCAGCCTCCAAAATTCTGTAATGAAGATGCCCAAGTTCAACAGGCAGGAAAAGAGCAATACTGATTCCTATGATTTTGGGTATGTTTCTAATGGAATCCTATTTTTTTCAGAAGTAAATTCTGACACTCCAGCACAATGTTCTCAACTTTTTCGGGAGGCAGTGTAACTGCATCAATGAGAATTTTATAACAAAGCCAAGATATTGAATGCTTTTAACACTTGGCATAAGATGGGATTTTTCAAGTGCAAACCCAAGTCTTCAAGTCAACGTAATTGTTAGCTTTAAATCGTTTTCACTAACTCATTTTCAGTATCAGGCAGTTGAGCAAACTGTCATCTTATAGCCAGTGATATTGGTGGCCCTGTTTTTCTTAAGGTGAAAAAACAGGCTCATTAATTATTGTATAGTTCCCTTGGTGGGAGCAAGCCAAGGCCATTTGGTAAACAGGTAAACTGATACAAATTAAAACACATTGTAATCTAAGGAAATTTTTCTGAACTTGATGTGTACTGGAACACAGTAATACGGCGCATCTTTAATATCAATAGAGGCCATGAAACAACCAGCCTAGATTAACCCTACTGCCGAATCAAATGTCTCCATCTTGGTATTCCAACTGGAGTTGAAACTCCTTTAAATTCAAATCCATTCTGTATTTATCCATTTTTCTTTTTTCTCAGGAAATGTTAGAAATGAACTCCTGCATTCATGTTGAACCTGCTCAATTACTCCTTTTGGTCTATTAACGTTGTTGGCAATCTCATTTTTGAATAATTCAGTCTCGGCAGAATTAAAAGGAAAATTCCGGGATTTTTGGAGTATTCTTTTCATGGTTACTTCATCTTGTTCAAATTCAATTGTACAGCCTGATATTGTTTGAATAACCCAAAATGCAGAAGTAATTTTCAACCAGTTTGGGGGGGGGGGGGGGGTTTTTTCTGTTTTTTTTTTTTATTGTTGGGGAGAAGTTTCTGGTTCTTAAAATGTTTCAATTTACCTCTCACAGCCTGTGAAATCATAGAGTTCATGGCTTGAATTACCTGGCAAGGAAAGTCTTACCTCACCTTGATACTTGACTTCTGTGTCGAAGCCTGAGCTCTCCTCATAGGTGCCCCTCTGCCTCTTGGCTCTGTGATGCAGCATAAGGATGGTGTTCTAGAACTCAGAGCCCCTGTTTCTGAACTGGCTTGAATCATAATTAGGATAGCGCCCTCTAATCTTCCTCTGCATATCCTCTAGCCCACGACTTCTAATTCTGTTAGCATACTATTGTCATCACCAAATCCGCTTAATTGTCTCTTGGCACATTAATCACCAAACACAAAGCGTGTGCTCTAACATTTGGGGCAGAACATAATTGAGGGCAATAATGCTTGTTAACATCAGTTTTAATCAGGTCACGTCTAACGCAGACAAAGCTTATGATATGCATGGGTCCAAGTAAAGCCATAACTGGATCCCCCTATTCAGAACTGAGTCTATGTTTTCTTTAGCGATCCGAGAACTCAGCAGATGGATCATTTGGGTCATATTGACACGGCACTTTAACTAAACCGTCTTATGGTTTGTTAATTTATGCATCAAACTTCTAGTTGCATACGAAGCAAGTTCCAAACTTCATTAACTCTAACCTCAGTTAAAGCTTGGGCAATTGTCGGTCTGACAATGGACTGAACAATAGACTTGAATTGATCTTTATCAAGACCTTTTTTGAAGACATCATTAGCGTAAAGAAAGCTCGCAATTCCATCCTTCCATTATCTGAAGTAGAAGGCTGGTCTCGCTTGTATTTATTTAAAGGCCCTCTTTGAATTTCACTTCATCCTGAGAAAGATTTGAACTCTCTATGTGAGCTAAAAGTCATGCTGCAGAAATACCAATATGGGTAGTGTCGGCATCAACAGTTTCGAATTCTTATTTGATAAAAGTTGGGAGTGGAGGGAGATAGAGTCAATACTCAACTTGACTTTACGAGGCTTGGCTTGAGATTCTAGCTGAAGCCACCTTATTCAAATCATATTCATAATCGTGTCCATACTGCTCAGGTGGACAATAATCATACTGTTTACATAATCGTCCTTCTGGCATCTGTTGTCATATTAAGAGCCCTGATCATTATTTTATGTTCAATCATGTTCATAGTCATATCATATACCCCAGGCAGGCGCTAGGGGCAACAGAATCTTTTGTCTGTGTTGTCAATTTGCTGGCGTTGTTCTCGTATCATTTTAGAGTTATTATCAACTTTCCCTGTAAGATCGACCAGCAGTGCATACATAGCATCAAGTTTCTCATCTTTATCTGTAGCTTTTGGGTGGTCCTCGACCCCCGAAGATTGAGAAAGAGCGGCTTGCTTTTTTGCCGCGGATCGTTCATGTTGCGTCATAGGCAAACCTTCCGAATTCTTCACCTTATCCTTTGTTTTTGCTGGCGCAACTCCCGCGGTAGTTTTCTCCTTCGAGTTGTCGTCAGCAGCAGAACCCGCAGCAGAATGAGTATTACACATGGTTTGGTAGAAGATGACATCGTAATATAGTTAATCGAAGGAATATAATTGAAAATACGAAGAAAAGAATCACTTATAATTCGAAGCCGCAAAGACGATGTACGTCCGAACTGAACGGTGGCTCATAGCGCATTGACGGTGGTGCTAAATGTGCAATCTCATGGAATTCCCTCTTGGCGACTGGAGCACCAGAGAATTGAGGATGTGATTCAATAAGTGACTAGACTTATAATGACTCTTAGACAGCCTGCATTTTCTTTAGATGGGGAGTATAAAATCTTTGGGGTTGTGATTTTTTTACCTTCTGAAATAAGGTGATATTTAAATTGTAACAATAAAATGGGAGGGATCTTATTTATTATGATAATTTCAATTCCATAGACTCATATCAGCTCCACAATATTGAAAGAAATATATAAATAGCCTCAAAGCACATCTCAAATTCCAAACTTTTCAGGCCCTCTGAACAAACTGAGTTGTTGGTATGGTGTGGGGAGGGAGGGTGGGGGAGAAGGGCATAAAATACAAATCCTACAAATATCTCCGTGCACTTATATTTTGTTGAATAAGTTTTATGTAATTTTCATAATACATTGCATGAAGTATACAGCAGTTGCTCTTAACCCATAAAATTGACTTTGCATGGCTACTAATTTGCATGTTATTAACATCTAATTTGCATGTGACAGTGCATCATCTCAGAGATTGAGCCGCAGGGAGAGAATGACCCCGAGAATGACAACTCCGACTATTGGTGTCTTTGTAACGCAAAACCAGGTAGTAAGATTGTATCAATATATTTGCTTAACTGAAAAATATTTCCCATGCAGATTTGTATTCTACCCATTTCTACTCAAATGGTGAAATTGTAGGTTTACTTCTCTAGACTTCAGTATTGTGACACTGATTTCAAAGCTCTGCAAATGCATTGTTCAAACTTTGTAATAATTAGATTTGAGAATAAATGGCAACAATACAGTGCGAAAAAATCAATAGCAAGCTTGTTGGTTCTTAGCAGACCACCTTGGTTAAGGATCTATTGTTAGTAAAAATTAACAACTTCATTTTTTCCCCTCATATTTAAAGGGCCATGGTCCGATCGCTAATAGCCTCATCCCCAGAACCCTAGATTTTACCGGAAGTGGTAAAAATTTTGGAATCTGAAGAAAGCTACTATTTTTATCCTTTATCTTGTGAAATCTTAGGGCTAAAGAATGTTTGGTTTGGATGTTATGAGCGAAAATGTGTCCCCATTTTCGTCGACCATTATTAATTGTACACAATACTCTATGGGAATTACAAAATCATACTTTAGCTCTCACATTAAAACAGGTTGAAATATTGGCACAAAACTTTACAGATGAGATTTTGGGATGAAGGCCATTATATCAAGGTAAAAACTTTATATACTTAAATTGGGTTCTGTAATAATTCCAATATTTTCTTATTGCAGAGTCTTGCTTCAACCTCGGACATGGCCATCAATGGTCAACAACTAGTTGGTGCGACACATTCGGACACTGAGAAAGCCTTGCGCACACACTCATGTTCAGCCATAACAGGCAGGACGAATGGAGATGAAGCGGTTGCTAAGGGAGGCGATGGAGACCAGGAGTGACCGAGGCGTGAAATGAAAAGGCATCTGGGAGGAAAGGGTTATGGTATTGAAATACCATCATCCAATGATAATGGTACTGAAAACAATTAATGCAGAGAAACATATTTTTGTGCATAAATCTATTTCAAAATAATTCAAAATCACACATGAGAATTGTCAAGGCTGGTCACCACAATTTTTCATTAGTTTCAGCAGCATGTTAGGCTTATTCGGTCATTTTTCACCTGTTTTTAGGCTTTTTATCAAAGTGGATTCTCATGCATGACAAAATGAGATAAGTAGACATATGTTATGTGTGTGTGAAAAGTGAAAATGTTAGTCTAAACTTAAAAGGCAAATGAATGCTTCCAAATGCCAGGATTTGGCCACAAGGTTTTGTTACCACATTGATTCTTTCTGAAACGCCTAAATTTTTTTCTCATTATCATCTTGAAATTGTTAGCTCCAATCATAGTAATTTGGGTTGCCTGCTTTGGAAGCGAAAGGTACACATAAGGATCGCTTTTGTTCACTGTGTGTCTGTTGTAGTTTGTTAAACGTATGTTGTCTGTTGTGAAAAGGCGTTAACATTTGCCTTCTAATGTCTTGGGCATACTTCGATGGATTTCAAACCAATCTTGAGTGCAACAGCATGGGTCCCTCATTTGTGGATGCGGTCAAAGGTCACATACAAAGTGTCAAAGGTCATTTGAGTACTCAAGTTGTTAGACCATTCACACACCGCGATGGCATGCGACACTAGACAGGCTATATTTTGGGGGCCGCCAGCGTTAGTGCAGGACACTTTACAAATCGTGTGTGTGTGTAGTCTAGTGGGTAGAATAGAAGGGTGTTCGTGCAACCCCCTGAAATAAACTACTAATCAATGTCACTATATCAGAAAAAAATGCTTAGAAAAAGCATAGGGCCTATGTTAAAAAAACAAAAAGTGTCCCACGTATATTTATGCAAATATGCAAATTAGTATCGCATTACAGAAAAAAACAATTTTCGATATATCTCAGCCACTACTGTTGATATTATAAATGGAACAAAGTGAGGGACTGGACTTAGTTTTGAGAGTCAAAGAGCAAGATGGAACCATTTTGAAAATTTTACCAGTCGCCCATGAGACGTCTCAATATGACAAAGTCAGGGTTGGCCTTATGCTAAAAATACAATTTTCGATAATCCCTAAACCAATACTTTGATAAATGACAACAAATAAGGTAACTGGAACTATGTTTTGAGGGTCAAAGATAAAGATGAAAAAATTACCAGATGTCCACATGATGACATAAAATGCAAATTAGGGTCGCATTTAGCCCAAAATCTAATGTGGGCATTATCGTGGCCAATAATTCCACATACCACAATTGAAAAGCACTCATAAACTTATGTTTATTTGTCATTATTAAAAAACAGGTTCACCTGCAATACTAAAGGACTCTGCAAATTAGGGCCTTCTATGTCGATAGTCTCGTTTTGTGGGTAATTATAAGGAAACGTTGCTGGCCAAGTAGTAAATTTAAAACTTCTATAACAAATACTCGTAACATTTCTCTTTAAATCAAGTTATGGAATGTGATACAAGACTAATGCGTGACTAATACTGTGGTTGTTTCATGCCAAAAAGGCAAACTGAAGACAGAACTCTACAGTCGCCTATGACTCTCTCTGTCAAAATGCACAGTGTGATATCCTATTGTTCATGGCTCGTTTTAACACCATCAGTAAATTTACCAAGGAACGGCAGGATAAGATTGGAGCAGCTTCTATGGAGTGACATATCCGACAATCATATAAGTTCCCATATCGCATTGCTATCAGTCTGTGATTAGATACCTAACAGTGATCAGCAAAAAAACTATGATCTTGAACGAGTTGGATTATCAGTTATGCTGGGAGATGATATCCAACTCGTTCAAGATCAAGTATCGACTTCACAGAGGCATCGCCACCAACCCCCTCGTAGATGTCTTCCGGTGGACCTATCTTCCACCAGAATTTATTTCCGTGACAAAGTAGAGATTAAAGGCATTACCCACAAAGAAGCCCAAGTCTACTCCACTTGGGAAGAGCACAGGGAGTCACGGGCAGAACAGGGTCTGGGTCAACTTTATCGAGTGTAAAGATGTAGCTCTCCTTTGTAATATTAAGCAGGCTTTCCATGAGTCCATAGATCTTCATGGGCCTCTAACACAGTCTACGACATGGAGCTGGCGTATGAGAAATTCATACCTGCTGACCATATCCGGTTCCTCTGCATGGTAATAGCTTGTAAAGATGACTTAGAGAAAAGCGCAAATTTTAAACATCATGGGCAAGACCTGTACCGTGCAGTGCCAGCCAGAGGGACAATGGAAATCAGTCTCAGATATATATGTTCCAAAGCAAGCATCTCACCATGATTCTGCACCGGTTTGGCCACCCTGACAGTTTATGATTTTGTTTTGAGTTAAAAACAGCCCTGGCCAAGGCCCTGGTCAAAGAATCAACATAGGCCTCAACATAGACCTCAAATTATGACAGAAGACAACATCATATTCCACTTGGAAAATGGATAACTTGAATAAATCTTTACTATGTCCGTGGCAGCAACATTGTCAACAGTGCTGCAGGATCACGATACAGGAAGTGCAAACGGAGTCGAAAGCCATAAGACAATAATTCTGCCGGGGGTAGATAAGTTGCAGGGTCAGCTTAGCTTGAAAGTCAACACACCAGAAATTCCACCACCATTTCACTCCACGCGCATTGCCCCAAAGTTTCCTGATGGCTCATCATTCACACTATTTTTTGAGAATGACACGATCTATATATACTACCATATGCAAGAATATTTTGTATGGCTTTTTATCAGGTTTATTGGCAGCAAGGCAAGATGTCCGTGCCTGGATTAGGAGCCTTCATCTCTGCAACTGGGACTCCCCACCCAGAAAATCATAACTTGAGGGTCTATGGACTCATTGAAATCCTGCAAAATATCGCGACGAAGGAGAGCAACACCTTGACACATGTCAATGTTTCCAGGTTTGTGCAATAGCTTCATCAGAAACAGTTATTCCCAAAATGCAACTGCATACTTTTTGTGGTGATCTACCTTTGTAAAGGAGATATGGTCTTTCATTGGGTCCTTCTGTAGGCGTTTCAGCAGGTTCTCAAAGCGATAGTTTTCGTTTTCATAACACACACACACATACTTACAAGAGCACACACACACACAAAAGCAAGGGTAACAAAGATAACAGCAAGATCTCACTCTTTAGCGACTGTTTAGCTTGCTCTGATGATGGCATTCGCTGGAGTGTCGAAAGCTCAGCCTTCCAATTTGGATGCCTCTAGGGAAAGATTATTTTCTACTCATGTGTACCAACCTAGAGTACCAAGTAGTTTCAAATCAAGATCTCACTCTGTTTGAAGATATGAGATCCAATGTCCTACAAGACTGTAACAAATGCTTTCTGGTTGGCGGCTGGCATACGAACATAGTCGTTCTATTTGCCTCCTTGATTTTATGCTACAATGTGGATAGCACACGACGAATGCGTGGAAGACCGAAGAATCCTTTTCTTCACGTTTTCCGGACGTTTTCGTTTTGGCTTGATTACAACTTGTCACTGTCTAAGTGTTACATTAGTCTTTAATTATTGCACACATTGAATTAAAGAGAAAATGCTTAATGCTTTTTAAAATTATTTAATGAGTACAGATTTGTAAGTCTAAATGTTGATAATCTTGTTTTGGGATGATTTTAGAAACGTCTTTGGCCAAGTAATTTTTTTCTCCTGCAGTTCCTTTAAATTTACCGAGGGTGTAAAACTACCATGATACAATATGGATATCACACTTGCATGTTGGCAGAGAGTCATTGGAGACTGTAGAGTTCTGTCCTTCACGGTTTCTTTTCGGCATGATAACAATACAGTATCTTAGTCTCGCATTAGTCTTGTATCATTCCATACCTTGAATTTAAAAGAAATGTTACAAGTAATATTTGGATGTGGATTAGATTTAACTCCAGCAAAACGGGTCCCATCACGCTAGAGTATTATGTATAGATGTGCAAGTCTATTTACTTGGCCAACAAAGTTTCTTACAATTACATCCAAAACGAGACTATCGACATTGAAGGCCCTAATTTGCATATTCTTAGTATTTGCAGGTGAACATGTT
>JAMKCH010041825.1:0-20574 GCA_023653785.1 Ophioderma brevispina
CAAAACTTTGCAAGTAAAAGTGATCTACAGATGACAGGCAAGTAAACTTGAATAAATGATTTCACTCTCCGTATGTGAAGTTTAAAAAAAAAAAAAAAAAAAAAAAAAAAAAAAAAAAAAAAAAAAAAAAAAAAAAAAAAAAATTATTACAAACACCTGTCTGGAGTAGCATTAGATTAAGCTACGAACTTCGTAAATTAGCAATTGGCTTACTGTGGTAATCATCGACCAAAGTATTTTAATACTTTGGTTAAAAAATGTGGAGCATTCGCTATCCGTTTCTGGCGATAAAATTCTTTGATGCCTTGACGGACATCACCTGATGACGAACGTCCGTCCAACGTATCGAAAAGGACATGGAACGCATTTCAACGGATATCAACGAATAGCGACGGATGCCAAAAATCGACTCCCGTTTCTCATGCGTTTGTCCGTCAATGTCTGACAGAGCCTTTACACACACAATGCAAAACCCACAGCCATCGGACAATATGAAAGCGCATTCAATCAGGTTTCATGTAGTTTATTGACAAGAACAATTTTTTGAAGAAAATTGTATTTTTTAATAAAACTTGTTGCAGTATCATCCCTCGTGTCTGTTTCTGAAAAAAAAAATCAAAATTCAAAAAATGTTAACCAATGACCATTGTTGACTTCAACGAATATAATTAGGCAGCAAAAATAGGCCAAAAAGGTGAAAATAAACAAGATACAGAAAAAGATTTGTTTGTGCTCAAACGGCAGCCATCTTGGATTTTTGCTATGCACATTTTTTTTTAAGCCCGAGGCAAAAATATTGCCATTTCATGTTGAGATAGGGCAAATGACATGCAAAAAACCCCAGCCCTAAGAAAAACAAGAAACCACCCATACATAGCCCACTCCTAATATATTCGGGCTATGTGCGTTCAAACACGTCACCTCGCCCTCTTTTGTTTTTTTGTTTTTATGTTTTTTGTTTTGTTTTTGTTTTTTTGTTTTTAAACATAATTATTTTCATTGGTCATGTTAACAACCAAATTCTTGATACAACCATATCAATATTAATTTGATTAGGTCAGTGTTACTATGGTAACCATTATGGTTTTACCACCTATGAAAACTGATAAATTTGGCAACACCTGTCTAAGGCTATTAGACAGGTGTTGACGTTGTTGACACACCTACGAAAGTGTTTCTCATCAGAAATATTGCTTATAGTATCAGCTTTATAATCATCAAGAAAAAAACAAACAAACTATCATTAAGCCTAAGTGAGAAATGACTAATTAGTTCGACCAAATCAAAGCGTTCAAAGTCATTCTACGGTAGTGTGTATAGAGTCTCCCTAAACTCTGATATCAAATAAAGTACCAATATCCCCAGGGTTTGGCTTCTATGACGTCATAATGACATGCGCCCTCGCGAAAATCGAGAAATTCAGTTTTCTGTACAAAAGTATAGGAAAAATTGATCTTCGCTAAAATTGTTCACCAAATCCCATTTTGATCGAGATTTTTGGATGAAATATTATAGAAAATGACTTAAATATAAAATGCAATATCTACTAAAATAAGGACGTAAGAGCAGACAGTTTTTAGTTACTGTTACACAGTATAGGAGGCTGGGTTGAAACAACCCTCGCTCCCTAAGGTATTTTTGACGGCTCACCGGTTACCACATACCCTATCCTAGCCCATCTCTTTGCTCGTAGAAGATGATTGCTCATAGTCACCACAAGCATCCGCTTAGAGGGACAGCAACAAGTTGCAAGGAAGTCTCCAAACCCCACTAGTCCTTTTCAGACTTACCACTCTTCCCGAAAGATAAGATTATGATTTGTTTTCAATAAAAAGCAAATAAACCATGAAATAAGACAGACCTGAAGGGAAAAACAACAAAGCAACAAAGAGAAAGAAAGGATCATAAGGAAGACAAAACTTCACCAAAACCCCACCATAACCCTTTTGTCCCTGGACACAATGAAAAATTTGTCCATTTTTAAATTTGCGTCATATCCATAACCACATGGCCTCAATTGAAAGATTTTCTGTTTTGTTTTGTATTTTTGTTTTGTATGTTGTTGTTTGTTTTTTTGTTTGTTTGTTTTTGTTTTGTTTTGTTTGTTTTTTGGTTGTGGAAATCTAACAACACACTTTTCAAATGCAAATTTTGAAAAAAAGTAGAGTTTGTCTAAACTGTAAAAGAGGGCACTTTAAGGGTTTCGTTTTTTTTTTATTGCGGTGCAACCAACCCTGTACCCCTAACAAAAAAGAAAAACACCCTTAACGGTTTGTACCCCCCCCAAGACTAGGGTTAAAACGTGTTTCATCGCATAATACCATGGGGTTTTAAAGTGTGTTTTTCTCTAAAGCAGGTATAACATGGATTCAAACTGAATGAGTAGAGGGCTTTAGGGATCCATTTCCTGGCTAGATTCTGAAGTCTGGAACCGTCTGGGTCAAAATCCATTAATATACATGTGTGACCTATCTGTAGGTTTGTTTGGTGGTGGCAGTTGACTATGCTGTTTTATCACCCTTTAATACCGAAAAGAAGTAGTGTGGCTTATAACGAACATTTCCCTATTTTTTTTCCCGTGGAAAAATACGGCCATTTTAGCTAACGGATAAATTTTTAGTGCAGTGGCACAAAGGTAAATCAATCACTGTTTATAGATTATTCACAAAGCTGCCCCACTCAACTACACATAGGCCTACGCCCGCAATCACCCACACACTCACCCCTTAATCACTCGCTGACCCCATCCTATTTTCTCTACGCATTTTCAAAATAACGTACCTGTTTCTCATTCGGAATAACTGCAGCTCTTGCTGGATCGGACTACGCAGGTGTCTGGATTCGATAACGCATCTCTTGCTGGATTCGGAATAACACAGCTCGTGCTGGATTCGGAATAACGCATCTCTGGCTCAATTCGGAATAACACAGCTCTTGGTGGTTCGGAATAACGCAGCTCTTGCTCAATTCGGAATCGCGCAGCATCTTTTGCTCAATTTCGGAGAACGCAGTTTTTGCTGGATTCGGAATAACGCACTCTTGCTCAATTCGGAAGAACACGCAGCTCTTTCTCAATTCGGGAATTACGCAGCTCTTGCTGGATTCGGATAACACACCTCGAATACGTCAGTTATTGTCTCGATTCGGAATTACGCATACTTTGCATAATTCGGAATAACCGTAGCTCTCTCGATTCGGAATACACGAAACCCTTCGGAATACGCAGTTCTTGATCTGATTCGGACTAAAACGCAGCTCCTTTCTCAATTCGGAATATCGCAGCTCTTAATTCGTATACACACAACAGGGGCCTTCGTGAATAAGGAGCTCTATGCTCAATCGGATAAACACACCTGCGGAATAATGCAGCTGTCTTCGATAAGTCGATGAATCGTATCTCCCGGTAGCTTGGATTGTAAATGGTGTCGTTCCACTCTGTAAGCCCAATTTTAGATATTCAGCAGTCTATCGTTTTCAATTTCAAACAACTACTGGGTATAGTAATCAAGTTTGTTTTTTTTTTCGTTTTTCTCCATACTGTTTTTTATTCTAAACAGTCAAAATCTACACCTTTATCAAGGATTACACCTCGTAATATGAACAAGCTATTAATTTCTCAATAGAACCTCTATTCTAATGCATTTCGATCAGAACTTATCACATGTTTACAACTTCAACCTCGCTTCATCAGCAGCCTTCATGAGTCAGGGGTTCTTCACGCATTGCCATTTCATTTCACACCTCTTGTTTACCCTCATCACGATAAGCCGGTTTCAGATGCCCTAATGTTTCGTGCTTTATTTTGCTTCGTATCACCCCACTTTTTATTGCCCCATGAAAGGTAATCATGTCTTGTGCATGTGGTTCTTCAATTTGTGTTGATGTTACTTCACGGGATTAAAGTTAGTTGGTTGCGCGATACCCACTTCTCATTTGCGTTTACACAAAGAGACATTAGAATTCACGCATGCTTTGACAAAATTACGCAGTGGCGAGACTAGCTTGGTGTTCCTCTTGTCCCTCACTCAGTCCACACGCTCTGGCCTTCTTGAATCCACAATATTTAGTCAGACGGTAGTAACTGATACAACCGATTTTTTTACGTTTCTGATTTTTTTATGATTTTGTTGTAACAATACTTTTAGGCCTATGGGCAACTCATGTTTCCTTGGGGACTTTAGAACTCAAGGATTTGTGTTGTGTCCGCCACGCGTGTGTTGATGTTTGTGTATGCGAGTATGTATTCTTTGATTCTAAAGAAACTGGGTTACTTCTTGGTTCGTTTGCAAATGTCTATTATTTAAAATTTTTAGTTTTTCTTACAGTATAGGCCTATATGGCCTTGTTTGTCTCACGGGTTGCTTTGTCGTTAGGTTTGGGCGGTTTTTTATCATTGGGTTAGTTTTCTTCTTTTTCACCAAAAATTGTTATGAAGAACCACTGGACCAAGCGTCATACTGGTGTACACATTTGGGACAAAGTTTACGTGTGTCGTTTAAAGGGGCATTCTTTGAAAATTATAAATTCCTTCTTGGGCCATAATTCATTTGCTATGGTCAACAAATTTCAGAGCAATATGAACTATTAATCCAAGGCCCATATAGGTGTTCACAGATGCGGGTGAAATGCAATGTATCCCGATTAAAGGGGCATTCTTTGAAATTCTATTAATTCTTTCCTCTAACACATGTCAATTCCTATGATCACAAATTTCAGTCAAAAGAAACCATTAACCCAAGGCCCATATAGGGTGTGCACAGATCGGGTGGAAGATTAGTGTATGCCCTAACAGGGGCATTTTTTCTTGTAATCTATAAATTCCATTTTCTGCCATTTAATTGCTAGATCACCAAGTTGGTCTGAAGGACCACTGATCCAAGATCCATAAGGGTGTAACCACATTGGGGTCAAGGTCTATAGGCCTGATTAAAGGGGCATTCTCATCAAATCTCTAAATTGCTGCTTGGGTCTCAAATTAAGGCTATGTTCACTTCATTAGAGAGCCTCTGACTCAAGGACCTTATAGAGTGTGCACGATATTGGGGTGAAAGTGTTAGCTGATTAAAAGTGTAGTCATTGAAATTCCTTCAGTCTCAAATCTAGGCTATGTTTCACAGGTCCTATATGGGGCATACACATATTATCAAATCACATACACTGATTAGGAGCCATTCTTGAAAATTAAAATTACAAACAATCTTCTGCCTTACTAAAATAACCCTTCATTCAAATTAACAAGGATCACTAGGTTTGGTCCAAGGTCAAAAATATTGCATCTGATATGAGTGCTTTCCAGAAGACAATTTAGCCCAGTTGCTTTGTGGTTTTGTTTAGATCCTTTTGAAATGAGAGGAGATCTGTCTATAAAAAAGCCCCCAAGCTTGGTCGATTTTCCTCAGGAGCGGGGTTTTTCGCAGTTTCTGTTCGGTGTTGCGTATCCCCGCACTTCAGATTCAATTTAAGCTATTCAAAAGGGCGGCCATGACTCCTTTTAACCTTTCGCAGTTTTTGTGTAAGTTTTTCCTTTTTTCTGCTCTTCAACGAATGCATCCTTGACCAGTTTAATTTAATTTTGTTATATATTTGCCCCCCCTTTTTTGTTTTAGGAGCAACTTTAGTGCGGTTTAATTTTTTGCTATTTTTCCATGAAAGCCGGTGTAAAATCTGAAGTATCCCCCGAGGGAATGTCTAAACATTATGTAATGCTTGTACGGAATAAACCGGGCTTTTTAGACGGGCCAATTTTTGGTACAGTGCTGGTCCAAATGATGGGTTCAGTAATCATGGTGAACACAATGGCTTAGCTGAGATGGTATGACATTCAGTCACACGAACTCTGTATTTCTTGTCACAGGTATGTTTTGCTTTAGCCCAATTAAACTTGCCCGGCAACCAGTTTGCAATAGGGACGCCGACTCGGCAACGTCCAGCGTAGTACTCCTTCCATAACTATTGGTGGGCCGCTTATTTCCTCTTGTTGCATTTTATCTCTTAAGAACAATTTTAATAAAAACAATCATTTTAATTTTTTAAATCTTCCTAACATTGCTTATTTTCAATTGCTTCTTTTGCCCTATATGAAGTCAATTGCAACGTATTTTGCGGTTAATTTCCGTTTCCTTTTCTTTTTTTTTTGTTGGTATCTAATATATTACTCATTTAATCAGACCAAGCTTTTATATAGAACGCTTACATCCCCGTTAATATGCTCAAATCGCGGTTGTCAGTTATTATTATTATTTGCACGCCTTCAAGAGATCGCCACAATCATTTTCTCTTCTTTTAGGTGGCCACTCAAAGACATTGCCTTACAAGCGCACATGCCTACTCATTTTCGAATTTTTTTCATAGTGCTATTTTCCGCGACTTGGTCGTATCACGGGCTAGTGCGGTTTACGGTCACTCTTAATTATTTTTTGTTTATTCATTGAAATTGAGCATTTTAACAATTCCCCTTCGGCTTACATAATTAAATATTCATGCCAATGTCATTTTTTTGTTCCCCTTTTTCGTGTCACTTTTTATATCATTTGCGCGGTTTATTTTTCTAAAAACATTTGACTGCCAGCCGTTTCAATCTTTTCTGTCTATGTTCCTAGTTTTGAAATTTGGGGAATTAAAATAGTATTTTATTCTTCCCGGTAAACTTTCATCTCATTTTTTTAGGGTGGCTTTTACAATTTGTTGCAAGTTTCGGAGTTAGCGGGTATACTTGTACCAAAAGAATAAAAAGAAAGCGAGCAAGACAAACAGTAACGAGTCGGGGAGTGGGAGTGAGAAAGCTATACCCCCTGTTGGCGAAGCAGTTCCCTTGTTGTTGTAGCTCTAATGCCGTTTTTTGTTCGTCTTTGCACAGTACCAAATGTTAGTATCAGGTATGCTCTGCTCCCATGGCCCTTTTGATGTTTTATGTTATTTTATTTGTACATGCTCCATACTTGGCAATATTAAATTTTAATTATTTACCTCAATTTATATTCCCTCGCCACGGTTTTTGGTCTTCTGAAGCGAGCGGCCGCCATGAGGCCCAATTTTTCGTTCTTTATTTCTTTGGTACTTTGGCTAATAGCAATTTTCATTGTAACTCATTAATGTATGTGGTCGTCCTCCACCCGTGGGGGGGGGTGCATTGGCAAGTTTTTACCTTATAGGTAACTTGTTTGGAGGTTTTTAAAGACAAGTTACCTATTCTCGGCTCGTTGAGCTCGATAAATTCGTAGCTGTTGGCACGAATTATCCTTGTTGTCGTATTCTCGCACATATTTCACCATTGATCATTGTATTTGGCATGCCCTTCAAGTAAATTCAATGTCACGTTTAAACACATGAAAATTTTGTCATTTATAACCACTTTCCCTTCTGTATCTGGTGTGGAATCGACTACTTCCTCTCCTGTATCCGGTGGGGAATTAGGAAGCTAGAGCTAGATATTAAATGCCCAATTGTGTTCATATTCCAGGGTGCATATAGGACTACAACATTATAATTGTCCGGTGCTTACTTCACATTAAATATATTGTCATGATTATAGAGTGATTTGTGCTAAATATCTAAATTATATTGGTATACTGTGCTGGTGCCTTTATTATTTTCATGATTTATAAGAAAGTGAGTTGTGCTAAGTGTTAACTTATATCGGTATACTGTGCTGGTGCCTCGATTTACTACTCCCTCTGTTAGGGGAGTTTAAACCCATAAGCTTAAAACAAAAGTGCTTAATTGATGTTATAGCCAACATATCTATTTGTTGAATTGCTTTGGCATTTGATAGACAAGGGCCGTTGTTGGCGTGGTTTTATGTTTTTTGCTCATCATGTGAATTGCCTTAGTGTTTAAGTTGAATTATGAGGTCCTCTTGAAAGGTCTGGTTTGCTCGCTGGCCATCTTGAATTATAGACCAAATGAAGGCCGGCCTGTTGAATTAAAAATCGCATGAAACGGCGAGAAATGCCGCTACCAAATTCCTGCTTCTTCTTTTCCTGTTCATCGCGTGGTGAGAGATAAAAACCACTTTATTTTCCACATTGCGTTGAGTTTGATAGCCAACTGATAAGAAAGGGAAGGTTATACTTTTTAAAAAAGGCTCCTTTTTGCACTAACAGGACCTTCCCTATGAAAAAGAATTGGTTACCTAACCATTTGTGCTTCTTTCTTTATCCCAGTATCTCTGTTACATTAAAAACTCCATATATTACACTTTGTCTATGATAAATGTTGTTGGTTCAGCTTTTGTTTCATTTCCAAGCCAATATTGCCTAATATTTATAAGAACAATTTCACTTGGACATTCACGATTTTGATTTTACTCTAATCCCTTTCCAGAAGATTTTGGTCAAGTTAATTTCATGTTGCCAATCCATAATTTGATGTGGGACTTTGTGGGTTGCTTCCATATCGAAAGGGATTTTTCAATCGAAGTAACTTTTCAAAATGTCTCCAACTGTATTATCAGTGACATGCCCAGGTCGTTGAGGTGGTGCTGTGTGGGCGTGGGGGGGGGAGGGGGGGGGGGGGGGGGGGAGGCACAAGAATAATTTCCTTCAAAATCCGGGCTCCTGATTTTGGTGAAATTAGTCTTGTGCCCAGGATCTTTTGAGAGGGAGGGGGGAGGCACAAGAATAATTTTCCCCAATTAGTGTCGTAGCCAGGATTTTGAGGACGTGTAAATGTACCGGACTACCGACTAGGTATTATTTTCATAAGAGGTTTTACAGTCATAGTGCATTGTTTCTCAAATTTACCTTATACTACCCATGTCATTAATATTGATCGCCATTTTTTCTTCCTCAATTCCACATGTTCTGCGATATAACATTTTCTCTCCAAGAGTGTCCTTACGAAAAAACCTTAAATTGGAATTTGGATAATAAAATAAAGTACCATTTATCGTACCCCAGACTTAAAACCTCACCACAGTATCATTTGAGCGTGGTTGTGACCCTACAACACAGGGCCGCCAGATTTTCAAAGTGGTACTTTTTTCCTTTAATTTCTTTGTGCACTCGTTGGTCCATAGAAATAACATTATCTCGATAATGTTTCTCTGATCAGTTCTGTTTTTTAAGGTTTATGTTCAGTTAACAATTTTCTCCTTGTCATGAACAGATCAATGCATCAAATAGCAAGTCGTACATCCAACCTTGACTTTCTTTATAGTCCTAACATGGTTTTGATATTGATAGAGGTGTTGATCAGTTAATTTTTGTCTTCTTAATTACACAAATATCAATATGGAATAATAACTTCTAGTTCTGGGAAGGGGGCGGAAAATTGTTCAATTTTAGGTTTGCTTTACTGGCCAGACTGATTATTTGTTTCAAACCAAAAGATGACAACAGAACATAGGAACATACGTATTCATAGTGCACATGCGCAGTATTCTCACAAAACCCCTTCACTTGTCCTGCATGTCGCTCCATTCAATGAACCTATAACTTTATTAATAAGGGGCATCATGAACGAGAATGCATTGATTTAGGGACAAAGGCCTTAACCTGACACAGTTACAAATGTTTATTTTTCTTTCTTCATTATTCCCATTCATTTTGACATGAGTGAATTGCAAGTAAGCAATGGGAAACTTAATTTTGCTACAAAGAGAGATGAAACACGATGCCACTGGTTAAAGTTGACAAGAACGCTGAAAATTAGGGAGCAAAGTCAAATTAATCTTTACAACATGCATATTATGTCCGCTCTTAACTATAGTCTGTGTAACCGATTGGGAAATATATTATCTCAGACTTGGGGAATAGGAGAACATTCGACTAGCAACTTTCAACAATCCGAATATTAAAATAATGGGTTTAGTGATATATCGGGTTGTTTCAATGTCAAACATACAAAATGTGGCACATTTTCATCTGTCAATTACTTTCAACTTAAATTTGATGGGTGGGGCTCAAAGATACATTTTGTTACCATGGTTACTCTAATTTATTCACAACTAGGCGGTCCGCGGCATTCGCAATTACCTGGTTTTTTAAAGTACTACTTCTTTAAAACCCATTTTTCGCGATTACCTGGCTTGTGGGGCATGCATCCACTAAGCAATCGAACTTGATCTTGCCGGGTTCAAGCTACAGACTGTCCCAATAAAAACTATACAATCAAACTAAAAATTATAAAAAAATATAAACTGTGTATTTTTGCCACATATTTAGACTTTATTTGTTCGACAAGATCCTAAGCTAAATCCTCGCTTTTATTCCATCCAATTTGATGGACCCTAAGCGGAGATATTGTTAGTTGAACACAAAGGATAAAATAGCACTTGGGCCAGTTTCACCTGAAGGTTAAAAAACTAAAGGTATAAGGCATGTAGCATCATTGTAGGATTAAACCCTTTTCGAACAAAAGAATATTGTACAGATCAGAGTGAATGTATTATCATGCACTGAACTAATCAATATATTATTTTTCAGTGAAAGCACCAGAAATTATTATGTTGTGGGTGAAATGCGGGACTCACTCCTAGGGGGAAAATAATCATGAAATTCATGGAAATTTGGGGAATTTGACTGCTGAAACTAATGTAACAGTCTACAAGTCTGTTGAGGGACAAATGTGTGGACAACGCTCTAATGTGGAGGGACAATTTACCCTTCCCCTATTCTCCACTGCCTCCAAGATGCCAGGGAGGAATATGATGAAGAAAGCAGTGTTTAACAAAGAGCAATAAAGGAAAGGATGGTTGTGTTCAAAGGTCTCAATTACTTTCAACAAGGGTGTTTTATGGTTCTACCTTCTGCTGAAACCTGGAGTAAAGCTGAGACAACAAGATTGTTTGGAATTTAATTTGCCGATGCTACATGTATTTATTAGCAATTGTAACGTTATGCAGTTATAAATTATGTTATTTCACAAGAAGCAGCACTTTATACCTACTTTTTATTTTAGTTTATTTTAATTTTCAATAAAGAATTTCTTGAAGGTGAGTTTCAATGGCAACTTTGTTGATGTCAGGATAGCCGAAACTGGCCCAACAGGTTTTTCAACTGTCTCAGATAATTAGCCATAACTCCTGAACCAGACCCCCAAATTACACCAACTAAAAATCTCATGAAAGCTGGAATACTCCTAAAAAGAATCAATCAAACTTTAGTTGAGATGAACTTCAATTTTTGGCCAAAAAATTAATCTTTGATTGTATAGTTTTTTTTTGGGACAGTCTGTACACCCACCCAACCGAGAAAAAGGGCGGACAGTCATACGTGGCCTATTATAATATAGATGGTTTGGTGTGGGCATGTGGAAGGGGGATGTTTGTGGACAGTGCATGAGTGTATGTGTTTGTGTCCCCCAGTTTGTGTGCGTGTGTGGTGCGGTGCATGTGTGTGTGAGTACGCGTGTGTGTGTGTGTGTGCGCGCGCGGAGTGTGGTGTGTGTGTGCAGGGTGTACATGCATGGGAGTGTTGGTATTCATGACCCAGGTGAGTGTGTGTTTGTTTACATGTGTTTGTGTGAATGTGTCACACGCGCATGGGCGGATGTGCGTGTAATGTGTGTGTGTGTGCGGTGCGGCAGCGTTATATACTCTTGGCCATGTATAGCCAAATGTATTTCCATTTCCATTCATATGGTGTTGCCATGATCAATAAGAGTTCCTCAAGTGTTCCCCTTATCATTTGTAGGCAATTTCAAGGACACCCCTGTGCAAAAATAGGATAACCCATGCACCAAAATTGAAAATATTCATGAGAGGGGCATTGATTTAAATTCTGATGAAAAATAATTGTTTTCTTTTTCAAATATACCTTCTTAACAAAAAAATTATATATAATTCAGTATCAGTACAAAAATGTACATTTTTGAATTTTTGAAAAACTGCTCATTTTCAGGGTATGTGACTTCTAAAGTACAAAAGGCTCCATGATTTGAATTTTTATTTGATTAAGCTATGATATACCTACATTATATGTAAAAATAATGAAATTTCAAAGGTATGAAAATTGTCTAATTGTGTATCAAAAATGGTAAAAAATCGTACTTTTCACATTTTTTCTCAAAATGAAATATTAGGAAAACCCCCCTCCTAGAAAATGGAACAACCTATTATAGTTTTAACTTTGTGAACCATATTCACAAAGAAAAGAATCCAATCATGACATATGATAAGTTTGGTTTACATTAAGAATACCTTTATGTGCCTTTGATGGTCCCAAAGATGTCCATTTTTCACTTTTTCTCTTGTTGAAAAAGCATTTCTTATGGGTCGTTTTAGGGGGGTACTGTATTGTAGCCTAGGGGGGTAGTGAGATTTTTTAATGTCATCACTGAGCATAACTTGGTGGACTTGCACAATCTTCAAAACATGAAACAAATCCGTCAACCTTGGTTTTCCCGGTACTGCATGGGTCTCTCAGAATATCACTCTTAAGTCCCTATTTCACTAGTCATTGACTTCAATAGGGTTTAGTATGGAGTTACGCTGTTTTTACTGGCGTGACCACGTCTTTCTCATTTTAGCCAAGCATAAAGCAGAATTACGTCATTGTGTCGCCAACCATCTATTTATACAGTGATATAATGGTGAAACGCTTTTCGGCGGGAGTTTTCGTAACCTGACCCATCTGACATATTTGTTTTCTGACACACTTATGAATTCGGAAACCCTTACAGAATCAAGCACGGTGATTCCGTTAAGGTTTACGAATTCATAATTTTATCAGAAAAAAAGTGTGGTCAGAATGGGTCAGGTTACGGATTTTCAAGATTCAGCATCAATTTAATTCAGTATAACATATCGTACAAGACAGAACTGTATAATACATTAAATTATTAAAAGACATAAGTTCAATTGTAACTGAACTAAGATGAATATGATATGCGGTGACCAGTAATGTACAAACCCGAAGAGGGCGTTATTAAAAATTTTTTATGCTGACCCTGATCCAAACAATTAAGATAAAACTCAATATTTGAAATTACCCAAATAAGGTATTATAGTAAAATATACATACTACAAAAAAACAAAAACAAACATAATCAAGCTAACAAGCACTTAACGGTAATACATGAAACGGGAATTGGACAGGAATGACAGGACTTCACATGTCTTGCTGAGGTGCAAACTGTGCCGTGAGGAAGCAGAGATAGGTGTGAGGATGAATATTAAGTGAGGAGTATCAGATAAGATGAAGAATAAAGGTGGAGAGAAAAGGGTCATGGGGGAGATGTTTTTAAAGAATTGTAACCCTGGTTGATGAAATTGTTTCTTCAGTTGAGCTTTAAAAAGTATTTTTGTTTGTAATTGTTGTGATAGATCTGGGAGAACTCCCCATTTTCCACATTCCGAAGTTTTGCGCCGTGATAACTGAATAAAGTGCTTTCAAAGGAAGATTTTGGGAGGGGCAGATGAAGTTTGTCAGCTTGACTGGTGTTTATAGCTGTGATTTTGCTGTTTTTGTGGTAAAGTACGTGCTGAAATTCGGTGGTAAATGATTGTCCGGATCTCAAACATGAAGAGCGCTGTTGAAGTTGGTTAATTGCTCTTAATTTGAGTGTTTTTCAGTGGAGGGAAATAATGCAAAGTTGTGAGTTTCGGGTGGGGGGGGTGAGTTTTTGATGTGGCTAAATGGCCCATTTTCATGTCTGTGTGGTGTTTAGTTTGTTGAGTCGTGAGTGATATTTGGATGCCCCGGATGAATGTTACAGTAGCTAAGTATGGTAAGAACTATGTGTTTGTATAGTGATTTTAGTTGTCGTCTGAGGTTTGTTTAACTATGTAGTTTGTACCAATTGCGTGAGACTCTTTGGTAGTGACCGAGTTGATGTGTTCATTCCATCTTAGTTTTGTCCATCAGTTGTTGATGCAAGAAATTGTTGATTGTACCTGGGAGACTTGTCTGGGTTTCTATTGTTATATGTTTACAATGTGGTCAATGGGGTCGAAAGCCTTGGAGAGACCCAGGAATACCCCATGGTATGGAGGTTTATTTTTAGTGCAAGGATAAGGTTGGGTTGTTAGTTCAAGGAGTGCCATGTAAGTTGCGCGTTTGGGGCCTGAAACCGTATTGTTCATCGACAGATGTTGTTTCTTATTGAAGAATTAGACAGACGTGTGTACATGATTTTTTCAAGTAGTTTTTTGAAAAAAGATTGAAGAACAAAATGGGCCTGTAATTTGCAATGTATATGTGCAATCTTTTGTTGTTGTAAATGGAATAACTTTTCGCTTTGATGTATCTTGAAAGTTCGGTGAGAAGTGATTGGTAAATATGTGCATCAGATTCGATATGAGTTATCATAATGATTTGTTAGCATCCCAGGATAAAAATCATCTTGTCGTTAACCCCGCACTTTTACCAGGTTTCAGCAGGTGGCGAAAGATTTGTGCATTTCATCTACCGTAACTGGATTCAGGAAAATTGAGGTGATTTTTGATTGGAAGGGACTATTACTGAGTTATTGAAGGTGGAATTTTGTTAACCAGGTTTTTGCCCAGGTTGGTGAAGTGATCGTCGTTGAATGCATTAGCTATGTCAAGAGGGTCGTTTATCTCTGCTTATTAATTATGATGAAATGGTCAGGTGATTTGTTTAGTGATACCTTCCTGCCTAGAATGTTTGTATGAGGAATGTCCAGGTTTGGTAAGATCATTTTTTGAATTTCTGAATTTGTATCGGGGTGTGTTTTTTCTTGGCATACGACTAAAGTGAGTTAATTTGGTTTTTGTATTGTTTTGTATTGTTTGTGGTAATGGTTGCTGGTGTGGTTTTCTTCAGGTATGTTTTGTAGAGGGCCGTGCTTTGGGTTTGATTACTTGGAAATGGCTGTTTCATCAGGGCTCTATATGGTTTAGCGATTTTGTAAGGTCTTCTTTTGTAAGGGGAAGATTTACGTTGTAATTTTTGGTATAGATTAAATGTAATAAGCTGTTTGGTACGCAGTATTAGGGTATTTTCTGGTGATATATTTCAAAAAACAAAATGATTCAAGTTTGTGAGGGGTTACGGTTAAACATGTAATCTAAATGTGTGATCAAAAGTCTGTAATCACGTTTGTGAGGTTGTTGTTTTTTTGTGGCAGAAATTATCTTTAGGAGCTTATTTACAAGGAATATTGGGAAATTTCGGTATATTCTCAGGGTGGACCAAATAACCCATGTATGGATTACTGTTTCATTAGTAAAATTGGTGTAAATAGTTTGATCAATGAGCGTGGCGGGATAAAATAATGATGTGTAACGTATTCTGTGTAGAAGAAGTCTGGTTCAGTTTTGCGGATATAACTATTTTTGCAATGACGTGTTAATATGAAGTCTAATGTGTGGATGAGGTGGAAATAATTGAGAAGATGTGATGTTAAAATCACCGGGGACAATAATGTGTGTTGAAGCTGTCGTCTGTGTTGGATCGCAGTCTTCAGAACCAGCAATTATTTAATGTGGGGTGTGATAAAGATGGGTGTCACATGGTTAGATGAATGGGTCTATAAGTAATAGGGTTGAAAATGGCAAAGGGGCGTATAATTTGATGAGTGTTCATTTAGTTTGGTTGTGACAAATTCATAGTGAAATTAAAAATCGCGAAAGTCGTCGTCTTGAAAATAACTGGTTGTTGTGAATGGGCAGGAGAATTCGTATATATGCAAGTGAATGGCAGGCATCTGTAGGGATAAAAAATCAAAGGAAAGAAAGTAGGTCAATTGGGTTATAGGGAAGGATAGAGAATGATAGTATAGAGGGGAGAGATGAGAGAGGGGGGGTCGTTGAGGACGCTGGTGTGGAGTGATGTTGGTTGCAATAAGAATAAAGTTAGAAGGTAGAGCAATGAAAAACCTTGTAGATAACAGTGAGACAATACCTGTGGTCAAGATGTATAGAGACAAGTCAGACCAGACGAAAGCAGGCAACAAGAGCACGCCCGGAATAGGCAAGCAATAGACTAAGACATTTAACACATTACAGGATTGTGTTAGGTATTATACTAACCAACACAGTACAGTCGGGTTGTAAAACAATAAAAAATAACCACGAACCAATTTTATTAGAACAATGACTAAAACACCGGCCAAAACTGCGAATAGAGTGGAATTGATGAAAAGTATATTAACGTAAGGGTCAAAACAAATGGATGCCGAAAAAACTCCTCCTTTTCGACTACATACCAAAAGGGGTCACCTTAACACTACTGATATTTCATTAATTTCATCTAAATAAGAATTTTCTCAACCATTGCAATATGAGCACATTTAAAGAAATTTACCAATGCAGATAGGTAATCGACAGGGAAAAAAAAAAAAGACAAAAAGAAAAAGAAAAAGAGCAAGTGAAATACAAAAAAAGTAGGGAGACAATAAGAAAGAAAGAAATAAAATCGCCCAAAAAAGGGGAGAACCAAGCCTTCCCTCCTCCCCGCCCCCGCCAAGCCAAGGAAGAAAGCCAATTCGTATGCGCCGACAGAAGCACGACCGACGAAACGCGTCGAAAATAAGCACAGGGGAACCGGGCAAATCCACAATACTCTACACACAACACCGGGCCGAAATCATCAAAAAGCTCATCAGGAGCGCCGCAATGGAAGCATAAGAGAACGCTATACAAGGAAAGCAGACGAACAGGCCAACAAACCCAGTGACACCGCGCAGAACAGGCTGTTAAGCGACAGATTGCCGACCCGCGGGAGGAGAGGTTCTATCCCCGAAAGGGACTTACCAACGGGGGGGACACAAGGACCCTGAAAAATCAAGGGAAAAGAGGGCTGCCCTCGGCCATAAGAGTCACAGGCGTCTCCTGGGGCGACCGAGGAGGGGGGAGACCCTCAAACCAAAAAGGCGGTGCTTACTGAAAAATGAGCAAAAATTGCCGCCGTTGGATCAACAGAACATAGCAGAAAAAAGAAACAAAAAGAGCGTCAGAAGCATAAGAGAACACGGACGCAACCCGATAATGGTCATAACCCGGTGCCAAACTGTATCCAATTCGAAGTACAATACGATCGGTCAAGTACCTAAGTCTGCATATATTGGTGGGGGACCATGCATTCAAATCATTGTTCAATGGGGGGGGATATTCCTATGCAGATATTTGGGGTCAAGGCGAAAGAAGACACGTGATGAGTTGGACGGAAGCCAAAAGCACTTAGATTTTGAAAGCCTGAGGCCATGGATTGCTCATTGTTTTATCCTATATTACTGACTCTGGGTGAGTGGGGATGACACACATCTAATGTGTGGATACATTTTGAAGAAGCACTTCCGACGTTGACGCACATGTGCCCGGATATTTGGTTGAGTGGAAGATTATTTCTAATGGTCCAGATGGGCCTGTGGATATTTTACAGAGGTTATGAAAAATCCTCCTGTCATAAGGTCAGTAACGAACGAGCGAAACCCTCCCATTATAAGGTAGTAAAATTTGCCATAGAATTTTTAATTTGTGTCAATCTGCCTGAATGCAGTCATAATGACCTATTAAAAGGTATACACATCTGAAAAAAGATGTGGAACGTGCCTAAAATAGGGGTCGGGGGAAGTCTGTGTACAAGGTGTGCTTATTGGATTTACTGGTAATGTGTTATCACAATCAACATACTTGTCAGGTTATGTTGATAACGAATGTCAGTTTGCATCTGTGGACAATAGTTTGAAGTCTGTGGGACAATAGTAATTGACTACCTATGGACGACAAAACGAAATCCAATGTCATCTTTAGGGGGCACAAATTAAAAATGTCTCCGATCTTGTTGACAACTGTCCATCTTTCATCTAATAATTGACATTCCGTATTATCCCGATGTATACAAGACTACAAGGCCTAGCAAGGTGCTTTGTGTCAAATCAGAAATCGAAAACATCATCGTAAAATCAGATTCTCATGTGATTGTATAGTGGTTAACCCTACCTTCCCACGTACACACTTAGTGGGGTGGGTGCAAATACAATTTAGCAATGAAGATCGGGCCGCCATATACTCTCATGGGTACTGAATGGGTGAGCGGAAAGAATCAAGTTTGTGATACAGCTGGGGAGATTTTGAAATTCGTAGAATGTAGTGTTTCTGACGGTCGATTAGACCTTTTTTTAGACCTTAGTGTGGATCAAAATTATATGATCAAAGGTGATAAGTGGGAAAATCCGTATGTTCTCGGGCTTGCGGAACCTGAAACAGAATTAAATAAGACTTGCCGTTGTTGAGTGTTTGGGGTTGGTTTTTTGATTTTATGTCGTTACGTTTTGCGCCATAAGTCATCGAGCAAATTTGAGGGTGGCAAGGTACTAACTCAATAATAACCGTTTCGCCGCTGCGAAGGTCAACGATGGAACAAGTTTAAACCCTACACAAGGGAAATTTTATTTGCTCATTTCATTATTGGTAGGTTACGCTATATGGCACGGTGTTTTTGCTTAATCTCAGTTAAAGGTGCCGGTGCGCATGTCGACGTAAGTTCTTGCCGGACACACATAGCCACGGCCTATAGGGGGGTCGGTAGTCAATCGTTCTGCGTATGGTTGCAAACTGGTTTGTGGCCATCACAACCGTGCTTTGGACGGCTTGGTTATTGTCCACTACAATGGCACCTTATTTTGTCGCTTTTTATTGGAATTATCAATTCGTCGTGAAGCTGGTGGTTGAATGGCAGTTCGTATATTGCAGGGCATGGCATACTGAAAGGGATAAAATCAAAGGAAAATAATAGCAAGGGGGGTTATAAGGGAGAGATAGAGAATGAGAGAGAGAGAGGGGGAGAGAGAGAGAGGGGGCTTGAGAGATGGGTTGAGTGAGGTTGGTTGAAGAAGGAAGAAAGTTAGAAGAGAGCAAATGAGAAACCTGGTAGATAACAGTGAGACAATACCTGTGGTCAAGATGTATTGACAAGTCAGACAAGACGAAAGCAACAAAGACAAGCACAGAGTAGGACAAGCAAGAGGACTAAGACAATTAACAAATTACTAAGGATTGTTTATACGAAAACAACAGTACAGCCGTTGTACAAAAAAAATTAACCAACGAACAAATTTGAGTAGAACATGACGGGAAAAACCGCCAAAACTGCGTGACGTGGAATTGATGAAAGAGTATTTAAAGTAAGGGTCAAAACAATATGGATGCCGGAAAAAAAACTCCCCTTTTCGACTACATACCGAGTCACCATTAACACTACTGATAATTTCATGAATTTCATCAGATAAGAATTTTCTCCCATGCAATTGACACATTTAATTTACCATGCAGTCACAGGATTGCACCAAAACTGTACCAATTCAGAGTACAACATACACTCGGTCAAGTACCTATAGTCATCATATTATTGTGGAACAGCAGTAAAATAATTGTTAATTCCGAGGCGATTTTGGGTCAAGGCGAAAGAAGACCAATGATTGGACGCAAAAGCAAGATTTTGAAAGCCGAGGCATGGATTTCTCATTGTATTTATCTTATATTACTACTGGTAGTAGTGACACACATCTATGTGGGATTAGCCATTTTGAAAGAAGCACTTCCGACGGTTGACCAGATGTGCCCGGAGATGTGTTGATGAAGTTTTCTATGGCCGTATCCTGTTTTTACAGATTATGAAAATCCTCCTGAGGGGTCAGTAACGAAAGAGTGAAACCCTCCCTTATAAGGTAGTAAAATTGCAATAGAATTTTAATTTGTGTCAATCTGCCTGAATAGGGTCATAGAATGACATATTAAAAGTTACCATCTGAAAAAAAGGTGGAACTTGCTAAAATAGGGTCGGGGGAAGTCTTGTACAGGTGTGCTATTGGATTTATTTGTTTTCATCAACATACTTGTCAGGTTATGTTGATTAAAATAATGTATAGTTTAATCTGTGGACAATAGTTTGATCTGTGGACAATAGTTTGATAACTATACGACAAAACGGTCCAAGGTCATCTTAGGGCAAAAATTGTCTCCGATCTTGTTGAAACTGGTCATCTTGATCTAAGAATTACATTCATATTATCCCGATGTTACACTAAAGGCACTATCAGTGATTTGTCAAATCAGAAAATCGAAAACAAATCATCGAAAATCAGATTTCTGCATGTTTGTAATAGGTGTTCACCTACCTTCCCACGTACACACTTCTTTCAATACAATTTACAAATGAAGAGCGCCGCTCATTACTCTCATTACTGAATGGTGACGTCATATTTGTGATACAGCTTGGGGAGATTTTTGAAATTCTGAAGTGTGTGTTCATGACGTTCGAGAGACTTTTTAGACCTAGGTGGTCAAAATTATATGAGCAATGATAATGGGAAAACCCGGTATGTTCTCGGCTATCGGAAGCTGAAAACAGAATTTAAATAAGACTTTCCGTTGTTGAGTGTTGGGGTTGTTTTTATGTCAGTAACGTTGCGCCATAAGTCAATCCCGGAAATTGAGGGTTGAAAAAGTACTCCTAAATAATACCGTTTCCGAATGCGAAGTCAACGAGGGAACAAGTTTACCCTACCAAGAAATTTTTTTGGCTCATTTCATTATTTAGTTACGCGAGTATGGCACGGTGTTTTTGCTTAATCTCAGTTAAAGGTGCCGTGCCATGGCGACGTTAGTTCTGTGCCGGACACACATAGCAACGGCCTATAGGTCAGTAATCATCGTTCTGCTTATGGTAG
>JAMKCH010041826.1:0-17809 GCA_023653785.1 Ophioderma brevispina
GCGAAGCAACTCGCCATGCAGAAAGTGGTCACCAAATCGGGATTTTGGATATCACACTAAAAGGTTGATACTATTCTCTGATTAACAAGCAATAAGATGAAACAAAGACCATGGAAAGCCTGGTCTTTGTTCTTTAATATTATTCCAATAAAATGACTTATTTTTTGAAATTTTCATATTTAACAAGTTGTTTTTTCTGATTGACCACTTTTTTTTAGACGCTGTAGTTTCAGGGAGGGAGATGACGCACTACAAAAGATCCGATTTGGTTTCACAAAGTACTTAATTTCCATGATTTGATAGGAGCAATGCTATACAAAATGCATAAAAACACTCAATTTACCTGAAACTGGTGCTTTAAAAAAGAATTCATCCAATGCCACATACATGCCTGAGTGGATTCCAGCCCGAAGAGAGAGAGACTTAAAAAGACACCCTTCACGTTAAGATACTATCATTGATCCACCCGAAAAAGCCAACATACTTAAGGTGCATTTTGTTATTCCAGCACCTTCTGTTTGATTCCATAGTTCACTAGATATCCTTAAGAAAACATTATTCAAAATCTGAGTTGATCCGATCTTGCTGTTTTGTGTTATGAGCAAATACTTGTTTACCCACAGTCCCCAAGGCCACTGTACTGTCATTTCTGTCTCGTGTTACAGACATAAAATACAAAATTGTGATTTCTTCGATGCGACAATTTGCACCTAAGATTTGGAACACAGGCGTACAAGGCTTACACGGTTCGGATACTATAAGCAATTCCCCTTTCAATTGACAAAAAGGGAGGAACCCAATGTTCAAAGATATGAAACCCCATTCAATTACATGTTGTAGTAAGTGTCCGTATGGAAAGCAGATGACTAAATATCCGATTTTTTCCATTATTAGGTTGATTTTGGTCTTATACTTCCAGGATAGGTTTAGGATCCCTAATCTTTTTACATAAATGCAAAATCTGATTTTTTAATGATTTTTTTGATTTTCTAATTTAGCAATCACTGATATGCCTTAAATTGGGTGGGACATTTTACCCAAAATGATCTAAAAACGCACCCAATTATGTAATTTATAGAGGCCTTTGGTCATATTAACACATCCCTGTAGCAACTTTTTCTGTGTATAACTCATGAAATAGAATTCTATCACTCCATCATTGATAGAATGGCGTGCTGCCATGAGGTTACAAAGCACCGCTGTTCATTCTCCGCCTCACTCGATCACCGTATCTGGCGCTCTGGCACACTGCCTGGGTCAGCACCAGGATCGATATAGCGCCCCACATACATCGACCGACCAAACTTCCGGGTAAGATTTTCTCCAATGTAACATGCAGACGATCCCCCCAAACCATATAATCACTGCCAAACTAATTTATTCTTACTTTTAGGCTGAAATTGGTTAAAATTTCCTGAAAAAGAGGGAACTTCCCCCCAGTCGGTACATCACTGCTATTTTCCCTCTAACCACATAGTATACTGTCATTGCTATCAGCACTAAATATCCGATTCAGTCAATGCTATCAGCAGAAGACAGCTGGTTCCATCATCGCTATCAGTTGTAGATATCCAGTTCAGCAGAAAATAGCTGGTAGTCATTGCTATCATTAGAAGACATCTGATTCTGTCATCACTATCAGCAGTTATAAATATCTGGTTCAGTCATTGCTATCAGCAGAAGATATCTGGTAATATATACTCCATTAATAAATTTGAGCTTGTTAAAGAGACACTGGCACATTTGAAAAATAGTGCGCCCTCAAGATTTTTCAAAATTGAAATTTTTGAATGGTTGTACAGCTTTTATATACACTAGCCCTCACCTGAAATGATTAATCAGCACCCTTATGGGTAAACAGAACGATTTAATAATTGTCGGCGGTGACGTTAATTCAGCAGACGACGGTAATGGCATTTAACACAAGAAAAGGTAAATCTGTGTACCAAGCCATAGTCTTGGTATGGTCCAATGGTTCTTTTGAACAAATGTGAAGTTATTAGGCCAATATTTATATATTCATTATTTTTATAGATCAATGATTAAATGTTAACATATCAGTAAAATAGCGTCAAAGATCACACATGGGTCATGGAATCAAAATTCCTGAACACCCTGAAGGAAACACAACAAAAGGGTCACGGTCCTTTCACCCAAATCGCATAAAATCCAGTAAAAACTATGGTTAATGCTAGAAATTTGCCGTAAGACTTTTGAAAAAAATGTTTGGTTGAATCACACTACTAAATGGCTCCCCATAGACTTGTGTAAAAAAAAGACCTCTCATCAAACATTTTCTTGGCTATAATAAAGACTGGTTATTTCAAAACTGGAATTTTTGGAAAGAATGAAATAGATATATGGTGAAAGCTGATTTTTTTTTGAGCTACAGAGCCTTGGAGATTTGCACATTTTGAACATGCACAGCCCACACCTATTTTGAAATGTTACTGGAAGTTAGAATTGTAGTTTCCCCAAAAGCCTTAGAAGAAATTATACAAAAATGGCACAGACAAAATCTTTACCACTCAAATAGTTTGTTACTAGTCCAAACATCATGATTAATTTCAAATTTCATTTAAAGACACAACTTGTCATAATTCTGTAACAATTTATTTAGGGAAAGGTCACATTTCTGATGCCAACACTGTTTTGACTCTGACATCATCTGCTACACCTAGTTTATTTTATGGTGTTTTCCTGAAGGGACAGAAAAATTATGAGAACACACAATTTCATAAGATTGAATGTTATTCTAAATACTGTAAAAGTGGTAATTTTCGCGTGTGTAATTTTTCGCGTTTCAGCGATTTTTAACATTTTTGCTTGTTTTTAAATTCGCTCTTTTCAGCTATCCTACATAGACCTACACACAAAATAAACATTTTCGCGGGTTTTTAATTTCGCGCTAGCTCAGAAGCGCGCAAAAAGCGCGAAAATTAATGTAGCGGGAAAATTTCCACTTTTACAGTAGTATGAGTGCAGCCATTGTAGCCAAAATATAGAGACCAGAAATGAGTAAAAACTGGTCGAAAGCAATGGCCTTATTTTTGCATGCTATATGCTGAATATAGCACATTTTGTGAAAGAAAAAAAATACAGCCTGTCTCAAAAAAAAATGGTACAATCAAAAACCGATTTTTTTTTTCAATATTATATCTCATAAGTCATTTTGTATATCACATTTAAAGAGAAAAGACCAGGCTTTCCAGGATTTTTTTGTTTCATCTCATTTGCTTGTTTCAATTGCGAGATAACTCCAGTTTACTGCGGAACACAAAAATCGAGTTTGTGCCACTTTCTGGTTGAGTGAAAACGGTGAACGAATTTGTTAAACATAAGTTATTCACACTTGAACAGATATGAAATTGTTTAAAATGGGATTAACTTCATAAAGAAACTCTAAAAGATACAAAAACAGTTACGTAGTGGTGGAAGTTATGATCAGTAAGTTCTGGCTTTAAGATAAAGTGAATAACATTCAATGTACTATTGTTTGTTAGAAGAGAACCATGAGCGTACAGCAACCTGGAGGAGAGAGTTTTTATGGTCTTGAAGTATCATGAAACTCAAATTCCTACCAACACTTTGATACTTTGCTACTTTATACTTTGATACTTTATTATTTTGATACTTTATTTCTTTTGATTTGGAGTGTTTATTTTGGTTGCAATTACATTCCTTCTGGTACGATTTTAACAGATACCAATTTCGTAATAAATGCAAAGTTCCATTTCATTGACGTGCAATTAATATTTGTATTGTTTATTATTTATGAAAAGATATTTATCATTGAACTGATTATGTTGACTATTAAAACTTGTGTCAATAAAACTAGACTTCTTTTGTTTACTTTATTCTGTGTTTTGTTTCTTTTGTCAAGTTGAAATCTTTTGTGAGCTTCAAGACAGCGTGGCATAACTGGGCAAAGCAACTCAGCCCATGCATAAAAGTGGCACAAAATCGATTTTGGTATATCACACTAAATTGATAATATCTCTGGATTAACAAAAGCAAATAAGATGAAACAAACACCATTGGAAAGCCTGGTCTTTGTTCTTTAATATTATTCCAAGTAAGAATGACTTATTTTGAAATTTCATATTTAACAATTTTTTTTTCTGATTGTACCACTTTTTTGAGACAGGCTGTAGTTCAGGATGGGAGAGGAAGCACTACAAAAGATCCGATTTGGTTTCACAGAGTACTTAATTTCCATGATATTGATAGGAGCAATTGCTATCAAAAATGGCATAAATACACTCAATTTACATGAAACTGGTGCTTTAAAAAAGAAATTCATCCAATGCACATGACATGCACTGAGTGGATTCCAGCAGAAGAGAGAGAGACTTAAAAAGCACCCCATTCACTTAAAGACACTATCAGTGATCCACCCGAAAAAGCCAAAATACTTAAAGGTGCATTTTGTGATTCCAGCACCTTCTGTTTGATTCATAGTTCACTAGATATCCTTAAGAAAACATTATTCACAAAATTTGAGTTGATCCCGATCTTGCGGTTTTGTGTTATGAGCAAATACTTGTTTCCCACAGTCCCATAGGCCACTGTACTGTAATTTCTGTCCGTTTACAGACAGAAAATACAAAATTGTGAATTTCTTACAGATGCGACCAAATTTGCACATAAGATTTGGAACACATGGCTTACTAAGGCTAACGGTTCGGATGATATAAAGAAATTCCCCTTTAAATTGACAGAAAAGGGAGGAAACAGCAATGTTCAAAGATATGAAACCCCATTCAATTACATGTTGTAGTAAGTGTCCGTATGGACAGCAGATACTAAAATATCCGATTTTTCCATTATTAGGTTGATTTTGGTCTTATAACTTACAGGATATGTTAGGATACCTATATCTGTTACAGATATGCAAAAATCTGATTTTTAATGATTTTTTTGATTTTCTAATTTAGCAAATCACTGATAGTGCCTTTAAATTGGGTGTGTATTTTACCCAAAATGATCTAAAAAGCACCCAATTATGTAATTTATAGAGGCCTTTGGTGAATATTAACACATCCCTGTACAACTTTTCTGTGATAACTCAATGAAATAGAATTCTAATTAATCACATCATTGATAGAATGGCGTGCTGCCATGAGGTTACAAAGCAACAGTACAAATGTTTGAAACTGCCTTGAAATGTTGATTGGTAGGTCTATTTTAATCATAATCTTACTCACCATTGGTTTTATACAGAGTGAATCATAAAAAATTGTGCATGAAAAAACAAAAAAATTGAACTTGACTTGTTTACTCAACTGGGACGCAGTTGATGTTTTCATGATCTGCATATTTTCGACTTTTAATGCTGAAAAAATGACGTAATTTGGTGAAGAAATGAGGCAGATATGAAAGAATTCACGGCTGATCCAGAAGATTTGTCACCATATTCAGACAAAATAATGGAAATCAAAATTCAGCTTAACTGTGTAAATCCCATTGGAATGGGGTAAAAATGGATCAGCCAATAGCTAAGGCGTAGTTACACAAATGTAATAAGGGTTGTAATTCTTATCCAAATAGTTGCTGTTACTTTTATGTTTTAATAACACCTGTTAACTTTTGGGAAGTGATGACTACTGGTAATTGACACTAGGCAATTTCCCAGTGCCCATTTTGAAGTTGCCCATTTTTTTATCCTCTAGTGATTTTCTTGATGTTGGGTTCAGCAACTCATCAAAAATGTGAGAAAGATTTACTCCTTCGCAGTTCATGTGTGCCCTTCCTTTTTCTAAAGGTGGTTGTAGGAATTGAATAGAGGAGGGGCACGGCAATGAATTATGATAGAGGACTCATTTTTGATGAGTTGCTGGTCCCAACATCAAGAAAATCAAATCTCCAGAGGATAAACAATCCCTAGAGGATAAACAAACTGGCAATTTCAAGTTAGGCACTTGGAAATTTTGTTGGGTCAATTACCAGTAGTCTTAACTCCCCCCCCCCCATCCCCCTCATTGATAAAGATAACAGGTGTTACCAAAATGTACACAGGTGCAAACTATTTTGATTAGAACTATGAACCTTATTTATTGCCTTAATTTTCTATTCTTTGCATAATTATGCAAATTAGATTGCATATTTTTCTATCAAAATCTAATCAGCAGTCAGGACTCTCACCAAATATAGAACATAAGATCTTTAACCTCGAGTGTACAGCTACTTGTGGTGCTTTAAAGGGAACCTGTACCTCCTCGAAAAATCTTACTTCTCTCATATCCATCTTAAAGCACCAATGAGTAATACTCTGAATTGGGTAAAGGATTCAAATTTTGTTATCACCTTGGGATTTTAAAATAATTACAATGTAAAAATCAGCTTTTCACAGTAAAGTATAGGGCACGAATTGGATTGGATACATTTACAGCCACACCTTTTGAACAGTTATGACCTTTAGAGCAGGGGAGGGCGGTCAAGAAATCCCAAGTTCAGACGTTGCCCATTTGTTTTTACCACTAAAAGCCAAATCTTGACGAAATCATTCTGAAATTTTTTTTATATGTTGTTCAGGACTATTTTTAACTATTCCAAAACGTTTAAAGTTGACGAAATCAACGCCACTGTAAGGGTATTTCTGATTTTTTTTTGTATTAATAATGAACCAGGACGAGGCGCATGTATGTCATGGAACACCCCTGACCGAACTGACCGACCCACATCAAAGCACCAATTTTGGTTTTTTTGTGTTTTGTCACTCTGTATGCTATAATTTCTTTTGACATTTTTTGGTGAATTGCGTACAGGAATGAGGCTTTGGCTGCCACCCGCCCTGCTTTAGAGTGGTAGGTTGTTATTGCAGTTGCAGATGCATAAGAGGCACACTGCCTAACTTTCCACACAAGCAATACATGAAAAGTTAGGCATTATGCCTATGGCCACCTACCTGAAATCTAAAGGTCATGTTTATCATGTTGTGTTGGTGTGGTAAGTAGCTTATCATTCAATAACCACACAAATGGAGACAATGAGAAACCCGTCCTGAACCTGACTTCAAGAACCACTTCGTCCTGTGAATGTAACGATGTTACGATTACATAGCTGCCCTTTGTTTAGAAATTCCCCTTTCAACAACTATTAGGCCCAATCTTTAATAAGTAGCTCTTGAAATGGTTCTTCAGGCAATTACCTTCCCCAGAATAACCATTTCAAGAGCCACTGACTCAAGAAAAGATAAAGTGAGAAATTCTTCTAATACAGGGAGCACATGATGTATCACATGGCAGCTATTGCCTGAAGCCCCTTCTTGCACTCCACATTGACGATTTCCCCTTCCTACCATCCACCAGTTTCATCACTATCACGGCCGGATTCTTACTCACGTTGTAAGCCTATACGGCAGCTACACACACCATGTCTACCGCGGCAGGTACTACTACTGCACAGTACCACAGCCGAATTGCGAGCGGTAGCTGCAAATAGGGCTTACCAAGTCCAACATTAATTAGGTTTATCCGTAAGTGGCTACTCTGCTTTACCTACCCCATGGCTACCCTGTAATTGCCCACAAGGTGGAGAGAAAGTGGATGTTGTATAGATAGTACCGTACCGAGTAGAAACACACGCATCTACCACGTAGCTACCCGTGATTACCACGCCGCCATTTTGAGAGTGGATTAAAATTTTCATGAAATGAGGCGCTATACACTTGGGGCTCCGTTTAGCATTTTTGGAACGTTTTTTTAGAAATCATTACGAAAATCAAATCGGCATCCACAAGAAACCCCTATATTCCCCCGCCATGTAATAAAAAAATTCAAATATAGGCAAAAATAATCAAACAACAAAATTGGCCAGGAGAAATACCCGCAGCGCGCTAGAGCCGGTGTACCCACCGCAAGCTACTCCACAACGGGTGCAGACAGGCGCCTGTGTTACACTATCCGTCTATGCGGCACAAAATAACGGAATCCTGGCCGGCGAGTTTAAGTCTAGTGGTAGGTAAATCATGTCTACTCGGTAGTAGCTGTGTGGTAACTACCATGAAGAAATGGCCGATGTATCCATGTCGCCATTAGGAGCGTCCGTATCATGGATCCCACTACCCCAGATGAGCTTACTCAGTTGAATAAATCCTGACAAAAACCACACAACACTACTAATGACTGGGTGGACATGACAACACAATAATCACTATATCCCCTACCAAACGATAAATAAGACAATCATACTTACGACACAGCATACACAAAAATAGTGATTGGTGTAGCCTTTCTAAACTTTGTTCAGACGAGACAACAAAAAACATCATTGAGTATCAACCTAGCTCTAATGGTAGCACTGTAACAGCTCGTTAGTTAGTACAATTTCGGTTTTCTTTCTCCTGTGTTCACTCTGAGGAACTTCCAAAAGTAGTGTGGCTGTCTACTCGACTCACTCATAGTCTCTTTTATGCCTCTCCTCACCCAAATTAACTCTGGTTATGAAATCCACTGTGTCCAATCATATTAACAGAACTGAAATAGAGTTTTTTAAACTTGGATAGCTTCACTCGTAAAAATATGGGTAGCTTCCAAGGAATAAGCCAACAGAATTGCATGACTCAGCAAATTGATGACGCGCCGCCTGGGCACCACCACTTGAAAGCGTTTTATAAATTTTTTCCAATACAAAAATTTGAACAGTTAGAGTATAAACTTTTGGCTTCATTGCGGTCCTTGAATATAAAACACATTGTCGAAAGTCAGTTTACTGATAAATTCATCTGGTGTCCCGTGCACAGAATGATGAAAGTTTACGAGCCTCGAGACATCTGTTATGCATGTCTCATACGTCATCGACTTAGCAAGCAGAGGTTTGCTGTGTGTCTGCATTATGGGGCATTATGTTCCTGTGCTGCCAAAACTCTGGCAATATTACCAACCGTGGAAGCTCCCAAACGGAGTGTGATGAAAGAGACGGGAAATTTATTTAGGGAATCGGCAGACGGTCACAGTCATAAGTCCCTGGCAGTTTATGTAGTGCTACTAGTCAACTTGCCTTGGTACAGACCCATCATGGTCCAAACTGTTTTGTCATAAGACAGCAACACAGGCAAAGAACTGCACGTAAAGTTAGCATTGCAAGTATCAAATGAGAGTTCCTCACTATCGCAAACTGTTTTCTGGTGTCACTGTCTGCCTTGTAAATCATCTGTTATGTCATCACTTTCTTAAACCATCTATCGCTCGTCTACAGGTGTTGTTTCTGTACCATTTATCTGTTAAATAATAAAAGAAAAAACATCATTAAAATTAGTGCCAAAGAACTTTGGTTTTTTATTTGAATTAACACTAATCAGATATCAAAGAATTTGTATGGAAATGGTAGAAGGCAATGCAGCCAACCATTTTGTCACAGACTGCAGTGCTAGGAGACCGCCCCAATATGCAAAAATCCTAATGAAATAGAGAGTGCCTGTGTTTTTGATTCGCAGCAGATATTCTTTGAGAGTCAAACATTTTCAGACGATATACAAATCCAAAAAAATTGATTAATGAAATGATTCATGTGGCACCAATAATTGTGTTGGTCGTGGGAGGCGCAAAATTCGGTACAGTCTTCGATCCTTTATCATGTACATGGTACACAAAAAACATAGTGTTCGTGTACATGGAATAGCAAAGTAAATGGTCACTCCCATCTCTCTTTCTCTACCAAACCAAATAGCTTGACAATGATACAACTTAAAGCACTAGTGAGCACATGTTTTTGTTTGAAAGAGCGCCCCCATTTTTTCTTTTTTCAAAAATTTGTAGATTTTTACACGCTTGCATTGGAAACTAGCTAGTAAACTATACTTTTTCTGGTTAAAAGCTCGAAAAATGGTCTATTGTCCACAAACGAGGAATTTTTGTACTAGAAACTAATTATTATCGGGGATCCCCGATAATAATACAACGGCTGCTGGAAACACCTTCCATGTGAAATCCGGAAGTAGCGCCATGTACGTGTCTACAGCCTCATCCATTAGTTGTTTTAATAGTTCAGAAAGCCAAGTTAGAGGTTATTTTTTCCCTCGAGGTGCACTATTTTCATCATGGACGGACAAAACGTAGCATTTCCAGCTTCTGCCGTTTAAGTCCAATCTGGGATCGCCAATTCCTAATTACAAAATCGCTTATTTGTGATAAATCCTCATTGTTTTTATAGCATTCTCCGTTCGCAGGTACAGTTTCCTATACAATTACCACGTAACTGTGCAAAATATCAATTTTTGTAAACTTGGGGGCGCTCTTCAAAAAATGTGCTAATATTGCTTAAAATCTACCCTAACTGCTTTAATTGGGGGATTCGAGCAATTAACCTGTCCACCCACTGGATTTGCAACTGACAACATTAGACGTTTTTACTTACTGTTCACTGTATGTGTAAGCACCCCATAGTCTTTAATTGGTTCTTCATGAATTTACAGTGCATCTTTGAAACTATTACTTCCAAGCTACTGGAAGAGACAAACAGACAATCTGTTTAAGCCTCATAAAATCACATTTGTAGGAAGAAAAAAAACAATATAAGAGTCCAAGAAAAAATGTTAAACCTCTATTCACACAGACTTGTTTACTAAATGAAATTGCTGAAGTTAAAATGTGGAATGCGGGAAGGGGGGAAATCACCCCCACCACCATTTGGTCAAAATCAGCCAGTTTTTTGGTTAAAAATCCCTCAAAATTGATGTTTTCCTCCCCCCAAAAAAAATCACTTCTCCCCCAAATGTCCACTCCCCCCCCCCCACCCCCCCCCCAGAAAAAGAAGTCGGCACCACCCCTGCTCATTATGGTAATCAGAAGCATTCCTCTTTTATCTTCCATCTCCCAAATATCTGTGCCATATTTTGGCCATCCGGGATACTTGGACATCTTTTTTTGTTGATATTACGGTAACGGGGGATGGACCTTTTACCCAGGACTGGATCGCTACAACAACCACCTCTACAACGAGTCTGTTACCCTCCCCCATTGAATATGGCAGTAACCCATTTTAACACCTGTGTCTAGGAGCAATTGAGATAAAGCCACCTTACTGAAGAGCGCAACGCATTGGCCACAGCAGGGGATTTCGAACTCACACCCTCTGGCGTGTATGTCGGGTGCTTTATTCCACTGGACACATTTGCCCTCACCATGTTGAATATTTAACCTGTACCAAATCCATGTTAAATTTACTTACTGCCCTTAACGATGAAAAACATTAAACCAATGATCTATGCTACTTAAAGATTGAAACACTACCTAATGCCATCTCGGGTTTAGCTTATAATTAACAGAAATTGGCAGAGGGCACACCGAAGCTGCTAACAGCGAACATTGCAGGTTCAAATGATTTAAACTTGAGAGAATTGTCCACCTACACACACTAAATTCCTCCCCTTTTAAGTGGTTAAAATATTTCTAACCGACACAAAGAAAACTAGAAAAAAAACCCCCCCCCCCCCCCCCCCCCTGTGAACGATCTAATTTTACAAGACGCCGTAATTGGGATGGATGGTGATCCCCTTAATGACCCCTTGAAGTGACTTTACCTTTTAACCCCTTTAACTTCACCATAATGTCACCAATGCAATTAAATGTATTTTAACATGTTAACAACTTTACAAAGGATCAATATTCTTGAGTTTCAACTCAATAGCCAAGCATGTCAGGGATTGGACCTTTTTCACCCCTATTAAACGTGACCCCTGGGTCACGAATAGGGTCAACTGTAATTTTGAATGTATTGCCTATTCCCGAGTTATTCCTGTCACATTTCAGTTCAAATCGGAGCTTGTTTGTTAAATTTTGACCTTTTGACCTTGAACTTTGACCTTTGGGGAGTCGAGACTATCATAGAACCTCCTCCTTACTATTATTTGACAGACATCACTGTAGTAATAACGTGCTTTATCTGTCCGCTATAGGCTGAGATAAATCCATAATTTGGTCTTATTTCACAACATTTTTTTGGGAAATGACCTTTTGACCCCCTATGACCTTTGATCCCCGGTAAAAAAAAACCTGAGGGACACAACAAAATCATTGTTCCAATACAACATAAACAAATTCTACTATGTTAGTTCGGGAGATAAAATTCTTGAACTTATTTACCTAAAACCGGAAATGACCTTAATGACCCTTTGACCTACAAAATATAAAAATACCTTGCCATACACCAGGTACACACTGAAGCATATCGTTAAACTTAAGTCACTGCACTATGTTTGAGTTTTGAGATAAAAATTTTTTGAATATTGGGAATTTTTGGTTGGTTGTTTGAGACCGTAAAGTGACCCCTTAAAATACCTTTGATCTGGACTGTGGACAACCCAAAGACCCGGCCTAGTAACAATACAGTGCTCTATGACGTCACTCTGTTACTAATTTGTCAGGACAGAAGATTTTTTGAATAGTTTTTTCACAATGTTGGCTTTTTCAAACCGGAAATGAACCCCTTAATGACCTTTGGCTCCTTATCCCTGACCACACCCTATATGAAGCAAGGGCGATGGTTCCCTCTCTGACCAGTTTGGTTTGATAATCTCGTACATGCCTGTAGAAGAAGATAATTTTGACAATTAAATTACATATTTGCATATTCCTTTGCCAAAGTCACAGGTCAGACAGGGGTCACTGTCATATGACATAAAACGGGACTGGGCAATCGGTCATTTGATGTGAAGTCTAGCAGATACTAAACAATGCACGCACTAAGAAGCATTTGAAGTGTTGATATAAAGAAGGATAAGAAGAAGAGAACGCATCGGAGAAACAGAACAAGGCGCCCTGCGGCCGCCTGTGTAAAAATTGACCATTTTCTTCTGTAGAACACTAACTCTCACTCTTTTCCTAACAGCTTTACAAATTATTTTCAAATGCATGTGACGAGCGATCCTTGCATGAGGTATTCTATTCTTCCCACTGTGGATCGGATTCTAGACATCTCACATCTAACTTGAAGGTCTTTTTATCCTCGAAGACATATTTTTCAATGTCCTGTAAAATCAAATCATGTAATGCCATTAAAGGTGCCTTGTTCCGATCGTCCTTTGGGACCCCCACGTTCAGTATGAGCCACAAGCAGATTTTTTTGGGGGGGGGCTGGCTTCAAAAAAAAGTGACCTAACCCCCTAAAATGGGGTCTTCTTTTTTGAACCATTTTTGAACTCATCATCACTAAAAAGTGGGCCGACTTGGTCAAAGTATTTCTATAAAATATTGGACCTTTTTTTATCAATAAAATAGCAAAAAGTAACGTGTGTGTTTGTGTTGGGGGGTGCATTGCAAATGCCTAATATAATAATAATAATCAAATGTTTATTTTAATCTCAAATCGTGGGCCTGTAGGCCAAATTACTAGGAGACTTTACCCTTAAATAATTACTAGACAGAAACAATGCACTTGGAGGCAGCAGCTTTAAATCACTGCCATGTTGCAACATTCAACACACTACACTACACGAAACACAAACCGGATGGGAAGTGCAAGCTTTCATGTTCCTTTGCCCATATTCAAATGAACTCTGGAGATAGTGGTTATTCCCCCCCCCCCCCCCCCCAGGTTTTTTTTTAATTATAATTTTATTATGGAACAAATTAAAATCCCAAAGTGAGTACCGAATAAATCCCAGCAAGTGGTCCCACTGAAATTCGAACCGAGGACCCTTTGCGTCCAGAGGTAAGCCTTGCCCTAACCGCTAGATACCATGCCACTTTTATGCTTCCCCCATAAAAAAAACACAAGTTGTTTCCCCATTGTTTACTTGGTGGTGAGTGTATTGCAAGTGCCAGGCTCTTCATATCAAGCAAGAAACACTTAACAAAAGGACCAAAATCGGAACCAGCTCCTAATGGTTAGAACGTTTTACAACGTCACTGTCCAAATCTGAAGGAGAGGGGCATATAACACAAACTGTAAACTGGCTGAACTTCATAATTGCAACTTCATGGACACCACATAATACCTAAAAAGGCCTGAACGTGTTTTCTTGGCTCCATTCACAGCCACTGAAATCCACCAATATCATTATCTTTATGTATTTTTTGGATGGTATTTTGGGATGCCCACTGACAACGATGTGCCCCACAGACTACAATGGTGCCAGCAGCTAGAGTCAGAGCTGGGGCCCTAACACCCCGTCCTCCCCCTTTCCCAGCCATCCTCTGGTACACCACTGTACCAGTGTCAAGCTAAGATTTTAATATTGGGGACAGTGGTCGCACCTGAAAACCGACAGAAAACGGATGGGGGTGTCCAGGGGCCTGCCTTAGGGCCCCTGATGGGGGTTCCTGGAAAATTTGGCTTTTGCATGTTTTAAGGTTGGATCATCGTCTACGGCTTCGTGCCCAGATCTCGTTGAAATTCTCATGGAAATGTTGGGATTGGTGAAAGAAACTGTGTGCAAATTTTAATTTTTCCAAAAAGGCGTTTGGAGATATGTCACCTAGTGCATTTTCAAATTCCATAGACTTCTCTTTTTTTACAGGGACTGATTTGGCAGTATAGAAAATGGACCAAAAAGGGGCAATTTGTTGAAAATACTACATATTTATTTCATTTCTTCTCAAGTAATGATGGTTTATAAGACTGGTGTGGTTTTTATGGTTAGAGAATATCAAAATCCATAGATTTTTTTATTTTTCTGTATGTCATCAAAAACAAGAACAGGTGGTCGCAACAAAACCTTTTTTGGCTGATTATTTCTAGAATACTGAAGTTTCCACTTTTCAGAATTTTCTAGAAGACACTAAACTCCCTTGGTGGATGAATAAGGTGTATATGAAAGGAAATCAATTTAGAAATTCTCACGTTAGATTTTGAAGATTGAGTGTTCTATTGAAATTAAGGTGTTTTTAATTTCCTAAGTTATGTTTCCCTAAAATCATTTTCTAAAAAATTAAACACTGATTTAAAAAAGCCAAAGTGAGGAATTTAGGTATTTGTTATAACATATCCCTGAGTTCAGTTTAAAAGCACCTTCCATTTAGGCTGGGAAAAAATATTTAATGAAAAAATTAGGGAAGTTTAAAAAATAAATAAAACACAACTAAATAAATCGCCTGTCTCGAAACTGCAAAAATATGTGGAGGAAAGTTCAATCCTTACCTAGTCAAGTTTGGGAACTAATGTGATTTAGGGGTATTCGATTTATGGTTCATTGTTCTGGAAGACAATTTTATCCGATGATCCTACCCTAATTGTCTTTCTGAGGGTTAATTATACACGATTTGTGTAAAATTTGTTGCACCTGATCATTGAACTTTAAAACTATACTTGTTGGCCATCTGTCTGCAAGCGCCATGACCGGAATTCTTCAAGTGAAAAACGATGGGCTAATCTCAACCGAAAAAAATCAAAATACCTGGGGGCCACGGTACCCGCCCCCCCCTTTCGGGCTACGCACTGGCTGTACCAATGCGACTGCATTTCTGATTGGTAAAGTGTTTATTATATGTCAGACCTACAATCATCGAAAAACGTTCTTCGAAAGCTGCATTTACCGAAGTCCCAAATCCGTGCTTGAATGTTAATGACCTGTAATTGTGAATTGCTTTTTGATTTGAGGATGTAAAATGAATTGCAGACTCAGGCGCCCCTGCCCCCCTCCCACAAACATTTGATACAATTTTGGCGACTTCACAAGACATTGACCTTTTCCCCAACATTGAAAAGGGGTGCGGGGAGCTTTTCATGTATAGACAGAAAAGTTTTCAAAAATATTTTTCGATGAATTGTAGATACTTACGCTGACACTGTGAGGGGCAGATCTCTCTTCCGTCATCTTGCCCTGGCAAATTCCTCTATATTTTCAGGCGATGCATCACCTCTTTGGTGGTGCTTAAAAGTTCTGATCTTCCTGTCTTCTTGGGGACTATCACTACATCTCCTTTTACCCCAAATCTATCGCAATTTTGTTTCAAGAATTATAACAATCGTGAAGTTCCACAGAAAATTGATGTAGTGTTTATTATACATAATAACTATACAATTCTGAAACCAATTAATGCAGCTTTTCCCATTCAAAACACAAATACCCCCATGGGCACTACCTACCTATCCTGCATCTAAGCACTATTTTTTGATTGTTACTTGGAAGGTAATATCACGTAATCAACAAATCAGAGACTAATGTATTATGGTGTTATGGTGTACAGCAACTATTTTGATTGGTTACTCTCAGAGGCTAATCCATCTTCTGTCATGAATGAACCATTCAGACAGACCTCTATCATAGGTGGTATGCCCAGTGTGTTTAAAGGAACATTCTGTGATCCAAAGGCTCATGCCCCAAACCGAAAAAAGTTGAGATTTTTTATCATATGAATTGTTGGGCTAAGTATACAGTGTGAGTCAATAAAACCCTATAGTCAGGAAAATTTTTTCTTCAAAAGGTAAAAAGTTATTTTTGCTTGAATGTTTGCTTTGGTTGTTTTCCAGGGATAAAACAGGCTATCCGCAGATTTTTTATTTGGTGTCTTTATGACTTTGGGTTCAGAAAACTTATGTCTTTTGCTGAGAGACCTAAAAATTCTGTTTGGTTGGCCGATTTTAGCCATATAATGCGGACGACTGGACAAAACACCGACGTATGACCAAACATAATAGCAAAGCAATCACACATGCAATTTCAAGATGGTATCGATTGTCCTTTTCAACCAAAACTATCAGTTTGAATAAACGGTTCCGATGTGTAAACATAATTATAAGTAAAAATAGCTCATCAAATTAATTACCATTGTTCAATCATAAAGATCAGTTATGGCCAATCACTCCAATCAATGTCTCAGTTCATGAACATAAATGAACTGCTCAGAGATTTTTGTTTTCATCTCTAGGTAATTATTTTGCACAAATACAGTATTACTCAGCCATCCCTTAAATTGCGAGAAGTAACAAAAAATAAAGCTGAATTTTTTGTAAATATTTGGAATTAACACTTAAAAGAATTAATATCGCACTGTTTTTTAAGCGGAATACAAGACCTTCTATGGTCTCACTTTTGCTCCCAAGTTTCGTTGTAGGTTTCAACCATGCAATCTTGCTAACCAAAGTAAACTGTGGTCTTACACCAGCTATCTTTGACTTTCTTATTTGGGAAATTGAACCAAAAAATTTTTTACTCAGCATTTCTTTTTGTAATCTCCGGGATATTTTTTTATATAAGCCTTCAATTACCTCTCTCCTCCCCCCTCTCTATTGTTTTTAACATACCTTGGTGTAAGTGTTTTTTTCAAATCACGGCTGAAATCACGTTTACGCCTATGTAAACTAGCATCTTTGTTTGGCTCAAAAATCGGCCAAACAGGATTTTTATCCGTCCTCTCATCTCTCCCAACATAGGCAAACTTCTTCCTCCTAACGTCGAAATGACACCAATAAACGTTTTCTGAAAGCCTTTTTATCCTCTTTATACCCAAAGCAAACATTTGAGCAAAAATGAATTCGGAACCCTATTTTAATTATTTTTTTATTCTGGAATGTAGGTTTTTTAATTGACTTCACACTGGTAGTAATTTTGCCCCATCTTATATACAGACTCTGTCTAACCCCCCCCCTTCCCTTTTTGGAGAAATTGTATTTATAAATGACAACATACAGAGTGGTCCAAAAAAAGTTTTACACTTTTTCATCTGCAAATTCCTCAAAGTGGGTAGACATATCAAAATATTTGATGATATTTATTAACTACAATAGGGTTGTTGGAACCGGGTGAAAACGGCGTTGAACAACAACGCCTGAAATGACAAAAATGGCCGCCATCTAGAACAAAGAGGTCAAAAACCACTTTGCACACACGTTGTCTTATTGCACTCTATTGGGTGGGTTACGAATTATA
>JAMKCH010041827.1:0-13455 GCA_023653785.1 Ophioderma brevispina
TAGACAGGGTCTTGCCACCCAAGGAAAACATGATACATTTTTTAAACATTCTCCACAGCATGTTCTTATACACCATCATGAGTCTATCATTAGGCTGAAACCCCGGATCTGAACCTTCCTACTTTATTAGAGCCACAAGCTTTTTCTACCTCTCCCGTAAACTGTATTTGTAAGCTTTGTAACGCAGGGTTAATAAAAAATAGTTGTGAAGTGAAAGTTTTCAAAACATGGGTATGTGGTCATATTTTAGAAGTTGTGCTAACATTTAATTTATTAATTAGCATATACTTTTTGGATGAGAGAACCGAAATAGGGTCTTTATGTCAACTATAAATCAAAATATGATCGTTTTTAACTATTATATCGTATTATCTTCTTTAAGAAATAGTTTAACTAAACAGCACCAACTTGTTCATTTGCTATGACGGAATTTGCTTGTTGGGCCTATATTGTTGTTTGTAAATTTGAAAATAAGCCAGGTGGGATTGCGAGGGTGGATGTCCGTATGTATGATGTGTGTGTGTTCCAGTTTGGTTTAGCTTTTTTCTAACCAAGGTATCTTGCCAGGGGGTGACCGCAAGTTTTTACTTGCTGTATTTTTTGTAATTTGGGGTTTAGTACGTATTTTATTTCATCATTCAAATGCACAAATCATTTCTCTTTTTTGGACAATGGTAGTCCCGAAAAAGGACTGTTTTGGCAGTTTTCGAAGAACCGTTTGTAGTGGATCCCATTCGATTGATCCCATTCGTAGGGGTGCCGGAGTGCAAACCCGTGCATCTCAGCGAGCCAGTCTATCGGGTCACGGTCGGCGAATTCATGCATGATGGAATGCATAGCAGACATCTAGAATGCATCGTACATTCGAGAGTCGAATTTTTCCCTCGCTGTAGATTAATTTAGTCAATTTACAATGCATCGTACAGTCGATAGTCGATTTTTTCTCGCTGCAGCGTTTAATTTATCAATTTTCTGCAATATCTATACGACTATTTTGATTAGACTATTGATTTAAACAATAGCTTTACATCCCTCCTCTACTTTTAATCATATACTTTTCTTTTCCAATCCAATGTATTATTTTCATCCTGAAATAAACTTGAACTTGATCCTTAACTGTATATAAATATTTTTTCCCACAATATTCTCACAATTTTTCATTGTACTAAAGTTTTTATTTAATTTAGTTATCAATATTGTTTTTGCTGTATTTTGTGATGAAGAAAGATATTATTCATTGATTGACTATTCGAAATGCTCTTTCACAATTTGTATTGACAACTCGTAAATCCATGTGCGCCTCTCCCGAAGTCGACAAATACATACAGCAGTACGTTGTTGTTCCGTACCGTGCCAAACCTTTGTTAAGCTTTGTGTTTACCGCAGACAAAATAAAAAACATAATAATCACCGTGACCTCCTCAATACTTCTCTTTCAAGAAAATGATTGACTATCGACCATCGATTGCGGCAACTTTGGTCAAACACGTGTCCGTTGTGCAATGTGCAACCTCTCTTTTTGTGTTCGAATTGCGAAGAACTCCCTTTGTCGGCGATAATTGGTAGATCCGCTTGTTTGCGAATTGTTATATAGGTCTCTCGTCGCGGGTATTGGTCGACCCATCTTTGTGACCGAATTGGTAATAGGCCTATAGATTGCTAATATTGGTTTTGGTAATGGCAGATCTCCCTTTTAGTCCGGTCTCAAATGAGCTAGAATCACCTGGAAGGAAAGTTATCTCATGTGTTTTTTCTTAGATCGAATTTTATGAGGAATAATAATATGTTTAGGTTAAAAGGCCGATCCTGAACGCAATCCTCAATATAGGGGGTATTTCCGGTGCAAAAAAATTAGAAAAATCATATATATATGGTACATGTTGAAGATAAATAAGTTATCCTGACCGTGTAATGACGTTAGAATTAAGCTTATTCAAGTATTATAGTGAATTTGTGTCTTGATGTAGTAATGATACAAGTGTAAAATAAGTTGTAGGGGGGTGACTAAATATACCCCTTATTAAGAAATACAGTGAAAATAGCTTTAAAATAATATAAAATTACCACAATTAAGAGAAGTAATTTTTCAATCAGAACAGTGTTTTCGGGATAGTAAGAAGATCTGGATGGAGGTCTGATGAGGTGGCAAATGCAGCTTTTGGGTGGCAACCATGGGGGGGGGAGTGGTGTGGCACTTCAATATGCAGACTTATATGTGCCTATATATCAGATGGTACGAACATAGCCTTTCAGTTGGAACTAGAAAGTTTATCTTGTGTGGTTTTTTAGAATCAGAATTTTATGAGGAAATAGAAAAAAAGGCCGTTCCTGAACGCCACCCCCAAAATGGGGGTTATTTCTGGTGGGAGGAGCGCAAAAATACGATATGGGTCATATGAAGACAAATACAATAATACGGACCAATAGTGACCATAAGAATTTAGCCTATTCGGGTATTTAAGTATAATGTACTTGAATGTAGTACTTATAGGAACAAGGGCAAGTAGTTGTAGGGTGGCACGAGTGTAAATACAGTATTTTTATGGGTGGCACCCATGGATGGGGCACTAATCCATTTTTGTCATAAGGTGCCGACCAGTGGTTCGAAAATAGCTTTCAGGGTGCGTGAATTTTTCATATATAAAACGTGGTCATTGAAGTTTTTATGTTATATTGTGAGAGAAAGGGGTTCATTGGTTGTAGATTGAAGCGATTGTGGGTTTATTGGGTGTCAGTTTGATGTCAACATGGGTTTCAAGATAGGCATTCGATATTTATAAATCACGCGAAATTGTCATTTTTATATGTTAAAGCGCTTTGACCTTAATTTGATACGTGTTGTATCAAGATGTTTTGCGTGTAACAGGGACACTAACCACCTTTAACCAACCCCCCTCCTGACCAGACCGTATATATCCGTGCCGAATGTAAATTAAATTATTTTTGATCTCATCCCCCATATGTAATAAATACTTTTGTCCATGGAAAAATTACAATCACACACCAACAGTGGTTAAGTTTGTGTTTTAAGTAATTTCTCCGATGTTTTTTCAGAGGGGGGTGTGCATTTTCATCCCCCAGCTTATATTCACTGTCCATATCATTACTAACATCAAGCATTTAAGCACTAAAGGGGTAATGCATGAAAAAATTGACATAATGAAAAGGACCCTTACTGCTGAAATCACTTCCAGATTTTTGAAACAATTTGGATTGTTTACATTTCTGTAAAAACATAACCAGGAAAGTTCCAAGGGGGAGGTGGCAGTAAATAACCTAATTCGTAGGTTACTACAGGTTTTGGTTGATCGTTTTTGTCATGTATTTTATAGTAGTATTTCTAATGTCCACCCCCCCCAACAGTTTTTTATCACATGAGCCGTGGGGTGTCAAAAAAACCACAAATACTAGACAATTTTCAATTTGTTTTAGTAATGTAAAGTTTTTTGCAACCAAATTTGTATTGATAATTGAGGTGACCATGCAGTATATGCTATCCTGTTGTGGTGTGTAGGGGTGCTCCCATATCTTTGTGGATATCAACTGGCCTGCATGTCCTTTAACCCCATTTTGAATCAAACTGTACCCTCAATGACCCCCATTCACTTCATCTACACCATGACGCCCCTTTTTTTCATAATATCAACATAAAGCTCAAGATGGACCTTCTTTCGTACCATCTGGTAGGCATATAAGTCGCATATTTGAAGTCCCCCATGGGTTGTAAATCCAAAATACTACTGCATTTTTAAAGCAATTTTAAAGTGTATTTCTTAATAAGGGGGTCATTTAGTTACCCCCTACAACTTATTTAACCCTCGTATCATTACTACATCAAGTACATACTTGGATTCTAGCTCACTCCACAGTCAGTATATCTTGTTTTCTTCATATTGTCCAATATATGTATTTTTTCTTATTTTTGACCCACCAGAAATAACCCACCTATATAGGGGACGTTCAGGAGTCGCGTGGCTTTTTACTTTTTACCTAGAGACCTATTCTTATTCCTCTAAAACTCGATCTGAAAACCAACATGAGATAAACTTTCCTTCCAGGTGATACCCAGCTCAATTTTAGCCTGGACAATTTAGCTTATAACTATATCGAATGCCTCTCCTTGAACCCATTTTGACACCAAAATGAACACCCAATAACCCCCCCCCAATCGCTTCAATCTACAACCAATGACCCCGTTTCTCTCTCTCACAATCTCACATAAACTTCAATGAGCACTTTTATCTATGAAAAATCCCACTCCCTGAAAGCCTATGTTTCGAACCACCGGTAGGCACATAAAAGACAAATTTAATATTCAAGTGCCCCCTCCACGGGTTGACACCCCAAAAATACTTTCTTTTACCCTCTTGCCATCCTCACAAGACCTCCACAGATGAAGCTTACAATCATCTGAAACTACTGTTCAGGATTGAACAAATTACTTACTTCCTAACTGGGATGGTTTTTATTTCAGATTTTCCAGAGTATTTCTTAATATTTGGGGGGATTTAGTGCCCCTAACAACTTACTTGCCCTTGTTTAATTACTACAGTCAGGTACATTATACTTAAATCCCCTAATATGCTAAATTATTGTGGTCACTATAACGGGATCAAGTACATTATTAGTCTTCATATGTACCATATCGTATTTCCCCCCCGTAAATAACCCCCACTTTGGGGGTGCGTTCAGGAATTGGCCTATTTTTAGCTCACGAAGTATTCCTCATAAAATTCTGATCTCGAAAACAACATGCGATAACTTTCCTTCCACACTGCAAGCTCTTTTTCGTACCATCTTGGTATAGACATATACTCGCTATTGAAGTCACCCCCCCCCACCCGCCACATCATGTTTTGCCACCCCAAAATACTGCATTTTGCCACCTCACCAGACCTCACCAACCTTCTAACTATCCCTGAAACTACTGTTCTGAATTTGAACAATTACTTCTCTTACTTCCTAATTGTGGTATTTTTTTGGTATATTTTTAAAAAAAGTACATGTTCACTGTATTTCTTAATAAGGGGTCATTTAGTGATCCCCCTACAACTTATTTAGCCCTCGTATCATTACTACATAATCAAGTACATTATACTATAATACCTGCAATAAGCTTAATTCTACGGTCATTACAACCAAAATTACAATGGTCAGAATATCTTATTGTCTTCATATGTACATAATATCTGATTTTCTTTCTTTTCTTAATTTTTTTTGCCCCCCCAGAAATACCCCCCTATATTGAGGATCGTTCAGGATTCGGCTTTTTACCATAACTATTCTTTTCCTCATAATTCCCTGATCTAGAAAAACCACATGAGATAAACGTCCTTCAGGTGATACCTAGCTCATTTTTAGCCCGGAACTATTTTGAAGAGCAGTTTAAAGTTAATAACATCACTGTTGTGACAATGTGGTAAATCAACATTGTGATTTTGGAAACTACCAATTTGAATGATAAAAATGATTGATACTATTCCATAGCTAATATGAACATACTTGACTGATCTATCCTAATATCTGCGTGCCTCCCACCCACCACATCCATTGCGGTAAGTGCACATGTCTCGTAGATGCGAAAGTGCAAATGCCCGCGGGCATGCGGAAGTGCACGTGCGACATTTGCACTTCCGCATACGCATATACGCGGAAGTGCAAATATCCGCGTGCCCACTTCGCAAACCCTGCAGAAATGCAATTTCCGCTTTAACTTCCGCATGCACGCGGCATTTGCACTTCCGCATCCACAGCGATTTTTGCAGTTCCGCATTCGGAAGTGCAAGCGTATCTTTGCACTTCCGCATATCTTCGCTGATATTTCAGTTCCGCATGCGGAAGTGCAACGGAAATGTTGCACATCCGCATTCGGAAGTGCAACGGAGATTTGTCAGTACCGCATCGGAAGTGCAAATAAAACGGTCCAAAAAAATAGTTTTCCACGTCCTGCCCACAACCCCGTCCTGCCACATGTACACAACCATGGACCTTTGCCAGACCTGATTTTTATCATTATATGTATTTTTAAACCAGGTATATATATGATATGATTTGCAGGATGATGCTTAAACAGTAAAAACAATTTACACGAGCGACATAGTCTCAACTACAGCAAGGTAACAAGTCACAACACTAGAAAGGCAATAGAAGTCCCCCGAATTCGGCAGCCCAACAAGTACAGGCACTGCGGTGGGTTTTTGTGGCTAACATTTGCAAGATCGATATTTTTATGAGAATTCATGAATACGGTTGTGATCAGCAACTCTTATTTATTATTGGTGTTGGGGAATTTAATTAAACAGTGCCGGTGGGTGAAAATTACACAATGTTTTTTGGATAGTTCGGTGTTTTTTTATTTGCGTGTGTGTATCACCCGCGAAGTCACTTGTAACCGGAAGTAATCTGTGCCGAAATTTCAGTGCTACATCCCACCAAGGGCAACGCGCAAAAAAGGAGGAACACCCCAAATTTGCGTATTGAAGGAGCAAAAATCATTTTTTCCCACTAGAATACTAAATGCCAATTTCAAAAAATTATTTGTAGAACCGTTCCCATCAATAGTTTCATCAGATTTATTATGATAAAAACCAAACAAAGTTATCTCTCATCCCTTTACCCACAATATCAACCAAAATAATACAGAGTTGCAGAGTTTATATAGTTTTTTTTCAAATGAAACTGACTGCAAAAATAAGCTATATTATGTGGCACTGATATAAATGCAACCATAAACACTTTCATTTTACAACACAACTAGTTAAATAGATAATATGATCATCACAATGTTCAGTATCACTTCTGTAAATGTTATGTTGTTAGGTAGTCAACCCATAATTGTTTAACAGTAGAGTATAAGTAAGCCACCAAGGAGGGCACTGGTTCCTTTTAATATTCTGTTATACTGACAATTTATTTTTCATCTTCCTTCAAAGTACTCAGTGTCTCGCTCAATCCAATTTCAATTTTGCTCTCTGGACCTAGGAAGACTTGTATTTTTTAGAATTTTTTTGCAACTGGATACCATAACTTGGGTGTCCAGGGATATATTACTTAAGGCCAAAAAAACTAGAGCTAATTGCTCTCTGCACGAGCGCGAAAGTTAGGGGTTTGTGACCGGTGATTTGAAGAAGATTTGGTCGCCATGAAGAGTTCCACAAATGATTTTCTCTTTCATCCACAAGATGGCTACCATCAGATTGCCAAGCGATTTTTATTTGTTAGAGGCCTGAGAATATTACTATCGGGTTTTCTTGGAATGCCCCTTTAAATTGTTAATGTGCATCTGGGTCCATCTGTGGATTGTAGCCTTTAATATTTGTGGAGTAGGAATCTTTAATTTTTCAGAACACCCCATTTTGCAGCATCTACCAGGGATTTTGCCCAAGCGTCTCATGATGAGAGCCTGTCATAAATATGAGAAAACTCGCAACGACTCGCATGTGACAACTTAAAATTTCAACTCGTACTTTTAACTCACAAATCCAAATTCAGGACTCGCAACTCGCAGGTTATCCACACCCGTATTGTCCACCATGTTCCCCTACCTTCTTACTATTCCAACCATGGGCATAAATATCCAACACTAAGTTACCCTAACTATACCTATATAACAAAATATGTATTAGTATGTATATTAATCATTGTCCGAGTGGTTGATCAATTAATCCTCCAAACATTCATAGTTTTGTAAAAGCCAAGTAGGAAATAGTAAACATCACTCCACTTAAGCGCTTTACAACTGTGAGGCAATTTCAAGTTTACCAATTACACTGCATTAGTTTACATATTCTTATTGTAAATAATTATCTAATATGTCTAGCACAGTCAACAACACAACTGTACAGTTATACCCACACAAACCTAGCTCATGACAAATGACTACACAGAACCAAGAGTGTCCAGATTCTTACTAGTACCACTCAAGCTGGGTCAAAAGTTCAGTTATAATGTCTACATGTACAGTGGAAAGGAAAACGATATGCTGCTGTTATAGTGTGATATCTATATACTAGTATGTCATGAACGTACCCAAGTTGTAAAACTTGGTTTATTTTTTTTAACTTTCTTAAAATTTACACACAATAATTTAATATCAAACAAGCACACCCGATATAGCAAATATTCCTAACGATTACTCTGTGTGCATTTGTCATGCCATCGTCTAAGCATTAAATACTTCGTTATCTTTTTTAAGAAAGAAAGAAACAACCAAAGAAAAAAGAAACGGCAGGCAAAAATAAGTTAGGGCGTCCCTAACTAAAAGGTACTTCCTCTACTCCTGGTGTGCATAGGTGTACAAAATCACAGTTTACCTTTTCACTTGAGGTCCAATGGAAACACGAGTGCATCAATGATGGCAGTAACCTATCATTAGATGAATAGGGAATGCATAGATGCATTATTGAAAGGATGACGGGTATTAAGTTAGGAGTCAATCGTTAAATTTTGCAGAATAAATATTCACCATGGGGGAAGGTCATTAAAGGATAAATCTGTACAATCCTACGGCCTTGTCCCCGTTCTTTTTGAGCAATTTAATGCAGAACACATTATTAATACAACCTTCTCAAATTTGTCATTGATTGGGATCTTGGATCCTGGTAGAAGTTCACCTTTTTGTTGCTAATGAGTCAGCCATCGAGCAAATATTCAATGAGCATCATTGATATGCACAAACAATGATGACACAGTGAATGGGTGGTGTCTGAAGGTTACAACAGTCTAGGCAAACGGACAGACCCTGATGACAGATTCACTATGACCAATCTCCCTTCTGTTTAACACGTAAAGTGGCCTAAGACCGGCCTATTCGGTCGTAGCTATTGTTTACGTCATTAATACTATGACTGCCTTTCCGGTCCAAGCGTCAATTGGAAACGTACTAAATCCTGGCAGTCACCTCGGTCAAGGTCCGATTTACACCCAATAAAAACTCTCCCGTATCATCGGGCTTGAAGCCATACTGGTGCGGTGTTTAGTTTTTTTTTAAAGAAATTTTAGGAATTTTTGATGTCCAAACCCCCCTAAATGACCTCGTGTTATGCTAAGTTCCTTGAAATCAGTGACAAAGATGGCAAAAAATTATCGAAGTCCAAACCAGTGATTGCGCCTGTTTTGGCTAAAAACATAGAATTAAACACTGAACGGCCGTATCAGATTTAGATAAAATGGCGTCGTGAAATTGAAGCGATGAAAATGAAGTAATAAACATCCTTTCAGACAATCCTAGTGACGCCGGACGCGATTTTAGAGGGCAGTAAATTTTTAGCATTTGAAGCCAAAAAATGCATTTGGATATTATACTTATGCCCCCGTAGGAGCCAGACAGCCGTCTTATTGATGATATTTCGCGCGGTCCACGCGAATCTCGCTCAGTCAGACTGTCGACTCTGCAGTGGGTTCATTCATTGATGCATCGTGTTACGTTGGATCGCATGTGCACTGATGTGGCTTGCGAAGCGGATTTTCATACCTCGTGGGCAAGCAACAAAGTGGAGTTTACAGCGAATTGTTAATTGTATTGGCATTATGCAACTGATAGTGCGTGATACCATCAATCAATGTAGGTTGCTTCATTGCTAGTACAATACAAACAACAGTAGCATTTCCAGTGAACCAGTACCATACCAGCATTTCAGTTGTCACTCAGGGCAGCTGGCTACAGACACAGTCATGACATTACTACTGGGTCAACACAGTTGTGCTGGAAACGGTTAGGATTTTTTCTTTTACTAAGCCTTTATTTTTTTTATTTTTTGCTTTTTTTAAGTTTTTTAACTTTTTTAAAAAAATCAAACTGCAATCAAGACATCATGACTTCTTAAAATTTGCCATAGACATGTAATATCATATACAACATAACAAAAATCCCAGTTTAGTGATAGTGCTTTTATTCATGGAAAAAATGACACTTATTATAAAATTGACCTCAAAATTGAATTCCGACACCATTTACTCATTTTTTTTTTTATTACACTTACGTGGCATTTTTATTCCAAATACAATTTGTCATTAGTGATAATATCATATATTTGAGCAAAATTTATTCACATCAACAAAAACATCAACCATTTGGAGAAATTATACCCTAGACACATGCCGCAGCTATTATAAAATCACCCAAACTCAACCCAATTTTTAAAGTGGCTGCCTTTCGGCCGCAGGAAGTGTTAAGTGCCAGAGGAAACAAAATTGGTCAAAGCTTGTGTAAGGTCATTAATGGTCAATGAGCTATATCCACCCTTGAGTATTGGAGGACCCAGTGGTATCTTTCGATTACCTTGAGGGTCACATCATTTGGTCAGGTGTATCGAATTTGACAAAATTGAGTTAAAGAAGGGGTCATTATGGTGTCCTGAGCAAGTTCAGACGAAACGCACTCTTTGCAAAGTGAATAGGTTTTAACAAAAGATCAAAGGTTAATAGGTTCAATTAGAGGTCAATATGTGTATGGATGATTTATTAATTTCTCTCTGCCACAACAGAGAAAACAAATGGTTCCTATAGGGACGATTAGGATGCAGGCTAGTTCAAGTTTGGTTGTATTTCATGATGTTTGTCAATAAACCTTCGAAACGTGCTCGGGTCTAGTGGTCTAAACCGATTCAGTGACAATTTGAGAGAAATTATATCTTCAAAAAAAATCTCCTCCTGTCACTTTATGGAGAAAGACCTCAATAAAAATCTCCTCCTGTCCTTTTTAATGGCGAAGGATCAATAAACTGGTGTAAAATAAATAATTTTAAAAAAATACAGCGGTAAATATTGATTTTTTATGGACCCAAAATGATAAAGAGCCAAAGTTACATGGAACATCATTTTAAGCTGGTTTATCAGAAATGCACTTTCCAACTATTCATAAGTTTCATGGAGCAGTTACAAATGTGCATTGTTGCTTTAAAGGTCCATGGCCCGATCGCTATAGCTTCGTCCCCAGAAGCCGGATTTTACCGGAAGTGGCCAACTATTTTGGTATCAGAAAGTACTATTGTTCTCATTTACCCTGTGAAATCTTAGAGCCAAAGGAATGTTTGGTTTTGGAAATAGGAGCGAAAATGTGGTTCATTTTGGTTGACCAATACTAATTTTCCACAGTACTATATGGGGCTCCTTAAAAATCACGTTTTTAGCTCTAGATCAGACGGATTGAAATATAGACGTGAAACTTTACAGATGGGCTTTTGGGTGAAGCCAACCTTGAAGATGAAATTTCATATCCTTAAATCGGCGTCCTCCTTGAACTACCAATTACATGTATAAAATCAAGACTGTCTATTTGTAAATGGTTCACTTTAAAGTACTCCAAAAGCAGGGTGGAAATAAAACTATGGTGTCCGTGTGAACAGCAAAATGCATCGATGGCTGGTCATCCAGGGGAAGACTGGTTTGAGAGAGCTGAAGGTTGTTGTAGCCAAAGGAATACTTCCTTTTCAACCCTATAAAAATCATCATAAAATACAACAATAAGGACTTACTGAGGATCAAGTTACGACAAACGATGGGGGCCAAGCCTTATTCAATATAGAATTCACACCAACATGCGTGTAGTTCAGTAAAATGAAATAGGCGGGTCATTATCTTGAAACACTACATGTTATCACTGAATGGCCTTTTGGTTCTCATTTCGTCCATGCAGGGAATGTACGATCAAGAGCTGATTGTACCCAATCGATTGATTAATTCTGAGCAGCAGTTAAAGACACTATCAGTGATTTGAAAAATATTTGAAATTTGCAGAGGTAAAATAGCTTCAAGTGAAGGGATCGTCTGCTAGAATAGAATTCTCATAAGTTACCTTTGTACAGCTGTGGAATTAACAGAAAAGGAAGAGAAAACGGGCCCAGTTGTTCAAGTGCGATTCTCCATTCAATTAGTGTTGTAGTTGTCTTGATAGCACCATTAATTTATGTTATAGCGCCCTCTATACCCCCAGGTGCTAAATTCTTAGATTAATATCTAGAAACGGGATGTTTCTATCGTCCATTCCACTATGTCGCCTCACATAAACTCGTAATAAAAGAATGGTGTCAGATAAAGGGATTAAATGTTGAGGACTAGAATCTATTTGAGCTGGGGGACGATTGCCTTGCCTTGGGCCCCTCCTCTGTTTCTGACACTTAATAGCGCATTTTGGGGTGGTACGTACCGGCTTGAGAGGTAAGAAAGAAAGATCACCAAGTTATGTGGGCGGGCCAGTGGCAGTGGGGTAGCCTTAGATCTTACAATCTTAGCCAAAATGTGTTGGAACACATGTTAAATCGTTTATATAGGGTAATCGTTTTATTTGATAAATAGGTTTTAAATTTTTAAAATTCAAATGAAAATAACCGAATTCGAAAGGTAAGGACGTGATTTCGAACCGCGCACCTACCGCTGCAAGGCGAGATCATTGCCTCTAAGCCAAACGGCTCCTTACATACTGTTCATTCGTTTCAAACCTAAAATATGTTGAAATCAATGAATCGACGAACGGTAACCAAATCCTACACACGTAAAATCAATTGATGTCCCGATAGACCCATATTAACAATAGAGACTGACAGGACGTTCATGATCTTTGTCATATGGTTGCCGTGGTGTAGCGTTGAATTTTTAATTAAAGAACAATTTCCGAGGATAAATTTATTCTTGAAAATATAATTTTACCGGGGCTAGCGATGTCATGGACAAGGTGATGAATGAATTATGAATCCGGTTGATAAAAGGATCACTTAGTGTAAACAATGGGGTGATTACATCTGTTTCAGTTAAAACTTGTAGAGGCATACCCACTTTATCTTGTCGTGTTTATAGATGACTTTAAAATAATCATAATCATCATCATTCATCATCATACATCATTCATCATCATCATCGTTAGTAGTCGTGTCGTCGTCACATCATGTACCATCCTTCATCAGTGGGCTAGTAAAGAGCGAAATTGGCTAGAGGCAAGATTATTTCGCCTTATAAGCGGGAGTAGTTCGCGTTCGAAGCATGTTTTCCATTGGAATTCAGTTATTTTCATTTAAATGTTACCCTATGTGTCATCTAAAGCGCGTAAACCTATATGAAACGTATTGAACATGTTAAAATTTTTCATTTTTTCTAGTTAACGGTCTTCTAAATTGTATGTATGGGGAAATTTACACTTATGAAATAAATAGTAAGTTGTTAAACACCAAAATAAGGACCACTTTGTACGCGGAAAGGAAAGCACTACTGTCATCGTCGTTGTCGTCGTTCGTGCGTCGTCGTCGTCGTCGTCGTCGTCGTAGTAGTCGTAGTCGTCGTCGTAGTCGCGTCGTCGTCGTCGTCGTCGTCGTCGTCGTTCGTCGTCGTCGTCGTCGTCGTAGTCGCTCGTCGGTCGTCGTCGCGTCGTCGTCGTAGTAGTCGTTCATATCCTCATCTATCATCACAATCTTTCTCCAATGAATTGCAGTTAATTATGCTATATTCATCCAAAGCAGAAGGTGC
>JAMKCH010041828.1:0-22602 GCA_023653785.1 Ophioderma brevispina
TATGTCATATGACTTTGACCTCTATATGACCTTTGACCTGACCACATCAATCAATATGTATTAATTGCGAAAATCTCTTCGTCAACAGGATTATGCCAATATCATCTAAAATTTTTCAGAGGGAACCACAGACCCATGCTTCATATAGGGGTTTCAGGGATAATGGGGTCAGAGGTCATTAAGGGTCATTTCCGGTCTGAAAGCCAAAATATGTCCTTTAATTGGCAAAAATTCTTCTTCTAACAAGCATTATGCCGATAAACTAAACTTGTTCAGAGGAACCACGTCTAGGCTACATATAGGGTGTTCAGGAATAAGGAATCAAAGGTCATTAGGGGTCACTTCCGTCAAAAACAAAAAATATTTAAACCTTTTCAAAATTTTTATCTAAAATGGTAAACATAGCTAGTGACTTAATCATTCAGATATGCATGGTATGCTAGCCAATGTTTTTTAAGGTTTTTTATTTTTGGTGGGTCAAAGGTCATTTACGGTCATTTCCCGTTTTGAGCTAAATAATTAAGAATTTTTATCTCAGACAAGCAATATGCATCTATGGTGTGAACTGTATTCAACGATTACATAGAGACGCAATTAATTCTCTCAAGAAGATGCATTCCTTAAAAATTATCTTATTTATGACTTGTAAATGATGTGTTGAAGAGATAATTAGCACCACGTATGATATTATAGAAGATAGGCCTATACGCTAGAATGTGAAGGTTCTGAGGTGAAAATTTTAACGGCTGACAGAGGTCCGTTTTTCTGTTAGAAGTCCTCTTTTGATGTATAGTGCACAATAGAGGATGATTAGAAAATGTAGTGAATTATATCACCAGTGTTGAATGTTTTAGCAGGCTTAAACTGGTGAAGTTTTGGAAAGTCGGTGGCCCTGAAATGAGCCGGGTGGCTGTAGTTCTATAGGCCTACTGGCATTTGTGAGTCTGTTTAAGTGTATTTCGGTTTTATTAGGTTTTATTTTTAAGAAGCAAGGATGGAGTAATGTGGAAAAACCGCAAGGAGGAGAGCCATTTATTCCGTGTAGTTTTTATACTGAGTGAGTACCCATTCGGATATCTTGCTCAAAGTCAAATGTTACGGAGATTTTCGCTCACGTTATTTGTAGAATAACTGTAGCAATAAAATGAGATAAGTGGTTTTGATGAGAGGTGCTTGTTAGATCCAAATAGTACTGGTACATTTGAGGCTATAGGCTACATGTAAAACATGTATGTTGTAGAAGTTGAGATAGAATTGGTAGATATACGGAAGTCGGTTAGACCCGCTAAAGATCCCATCTTCCCCTAAAAATACTAATATAGAAGCCAAAATTTCCTCCAACCCTCTATAGTGGTATACTTTTCGTCTTCTTTTCTCTCCCTTTTTTTTTCATAATCCGCCATACCCTGATTTTCAGATGGCAACAACCGACGATCATTCTAAGATGGCATTTCCGCTAATGCCGACCTCCATGGCCAACACTCCCAACTCATCCGTGGAAGGTAGAGTTAGACGACTCTAAACCCTGTACGACACCGGTATATTCGCAGTGGCCAAACATCTTCACCCTCTCTCTCTGCCAGACAACTTTCCGCTGAATGTCGTCTTGTTTAAACACTACAGAGAAGCCCTCCGTTCTCTTATCATCAACCGTGACCGGACTAGGGTTTTCTGAACCAACAACATCCGCCTCAGAGACCAAATATGAGACCCAAGTGGATGACTCCAACGCCATCGCTCCCGTTGCTTCCCGGTTCCACTGCCTTTTCAATAGACACCCACACGCCACAGTGGTCTGCAACTTCAACCAGGTATGGACAAAAAGCTACAACACAAATAGTCCACTAGGGGCCTCCCTTCAGTTCTGGATCTGATGGAGGAGAAAATTCCAACGAGAGAGAGAAGCTTGCCTTGCACGTCTTCAAACTTCCATCACTACCGCAGCCAACACGAAGAGCATCAACTGTGTTTGGCAAACACTTCCAACGCGCACGGAGCTGAACCACCCATTCTTCAAACCAACACGCCGGGGTAAGGACCCCTTCCTTCCATCACAAAAAATCAGCAAAAGTACTCAGAAGAGTACTCAACAACTCCCAATGGTCCTTTTAAGACCACCCTATCTTCCAAAAAGAGATTTGTTATGTGTGTCACATTCTGAATTTCTTCTCTTTTAATATATTTTGCCCTCATATTTCATGTTCAATCCAATTTCTTCTTTCACTTCCAAATCTCCAATCCTACAATAATTCAGACCAATTTCTATAACAATAGTTTTATCTCTGAACTCTCCACTTTATCAATTCCATCCAGCTCTTTCTTATTTTAATATTTACTTTGAGTCAGACTCTTAATCCGTTTATATATCTTATTTTGGGATGCACCGTTTCCGTATTTTACAAACTTATCTATTGATTTATCCCACACTTTTCAATTTAAAACGCTCTCAACATTTCCCTTTTCCATTTCACTCATCTTTAAAACATAATGAGATTTGATTTCTCCTCAATATTTTCTCAACACTACAATCTAGTATGGGGCTAGTTAATTTATATATAAATGGTCACTTTTCTCAAATTAATCTATTTTACCTTTTTCACACATTTCCCGCCGAAACCGATCACAAATCTCTGCAAATTTCAATCACATTAATTATATACTATGCTGATTTCACTTGGATCCAAACGCTGTCCACAAAATCATTTGGCACCAATCAAAAACGCTCCCACACAGTCCCGCCTCTTATCTGATTGGCTAGTGGTACCGAGCACTGTGCACGGTCCCTGTTACACTGGATCCACGACCTTGCTTGGGATCCCGCGCCAATTTCACTGTCCACCAATCACGGTTGCGTAGTTGCCTTATACACGGGCTCCCTGAGCTCTCATTGGCCCAATATTTTTTCTTACTAGTCCACGTAGGATCCTACCATTCGGTTATGATCCGTGGTACTAATTTAACTGTACACCGTTATATGGGACATAAATATTTTTCTTCTAAGTTCAGGAATAGTATGATTATCTGTAATGGTGCCTTTTTAACTTCAAATCATCACAAATTCCTACCATTTCTAATGTTTCATGTCGTTTCTCTTTGTTATACACAACTTCACCCGGTACCTAGTACTGCATTTCTTTTACATGGAAGTTTTCGTTTTTCGATTTGTGCTAATATTTATCATGTCTTTCCTTCTTCGAAATTTGAGCATCAATCTTGATCAACCAAATTAATACTTTTCCTAGTATATTCTCCTCCTCACGAAACAAACTTTAATCGCTTTTTACCATATTTGACAATTCTGGAGATGTACTCACCACCACAATTATCACATCATAATCGAGCGTAACTAACCTTATTAGGGGACATGTTATTAGCACATTACATATTCACTTATTTCTCTCGATCTTATCTTTTATATCTTATTCAAATGCGGTTTTCACACTTTCAAATCACACATGATCACTATTCCTCAAAATAAACGCCCTTATTTGCTATGGCATCATTGCTTCGAATTAGCGCTTCTTAATCAACTCTTTCATCACAATTGAAATCTTATAACCAGGTTAGACTCCATTACCACTATTTTATTACATTCCAGTTTTACAATTTCCATCTTTTCAGTTTGGTCTACTGAGGGGAACCTACATAAGTCTCTAGGTACTCGTTGAAGACAGTCCACCCCCCCTTATGTATTATATTTTTTGTTCAAACTGGAACAATGCATGGGGCTGTGTACATGAAGTTTTTTTATATGGGGTCAAAGGTCATTAAGGGGGTCAAATGGTCAAATGTGTCAAAAAAAATGCCTAAAATAAGACAAAATTGGCTGTTTATCCGCCTATAGAACACAGATAAAGCCCGTTATTGCTACAGTGATGTAACATTAATAGTAGGGTAGTCTCCGATATATGACCCCAAAGGTCAAAGTTCGAGGTCAAAGGTCAAATTACAAAAAAGCTCGATGGAGCGGAAATGTCAGGAATAATGCCGGTGACATCATAAATGCAACACACGTACAGTTGACCCCATCCGTGACCCAGGGGTCAACATTATAGGGGTAAAATGTCAAATTCCCGACATGCTTGGATTGAGTGTGAAACTCAACAATAATGATCCGTGTAACGTGTTAACATATAAAAATACATTCATTGGTTCAAACAAAAATACACTCATTGTCATGATATTAGGCATGGGGTCAAAGGTCATTATAGTATAAGGCCGTCTTGTTCGGCCATGTCTCGCCTGGCTAGTTCTTTAGTCTGGCAGCAAATCGACAAGCTCCGTCCATGGTTTGCGTATTCTGATTAGACGATACCAAATAAACCGCTGAGGATCCTTACATGTCATATGACTTTAACCCCTGTTTGACCTTTGACCTGGCCCAGGCTTCAAATATGTAATTTTAATTGCCAAACAACTATTTTCTACAGGATATGTCGATATCAAATAAACTCTTCACGGAATAACTGACCCCATGCTCCATATAGGTTGTTCATGGATAGGGGTCAAAGGTCATTAAGGGGGTCATTTTCCGGTCCTGAAAGCCCCAAATGTGTAACTTAATAAGTCCCAAAAATATCTTCTTCCTACAGGCTTATGCCGATATCAACCAAAATAGTTCAGAGGAACCACTGACCCATGCTACTATAGGGTGTTCATGAATAAGGATCCCAAGGTCATGAAGGGGTCACTTCCGGTCAAAAACCAAAAATATTTAAAACTTTGAAAATTTGGTATCTCAAAATGTTCAACAAGCAGAGTGACATAAATAACCTTCATATGCATTATGTTAGCTGATATATGCACGGTATTTTTTATTTTAAGGGGTCAAAGGTCATTTACAGGTCACTTCCTCCGTTTTGATTTTAAATAACTTTAAGAATTTTTATCCCAGAATAATCAATCAGATTTTTTTAATTTAAACTGGAACAATGCATTTCGGCTTTGTACTGCAGGTTTTTTTTTATTCTTGGGGTCAAAGGTTCATAAGGGGGTCAAAGGATCACATGTGTCAAAAAATGCTAAAAATCGAACCCAAATTGGGCTTATTTCAGCCTAAGATCCAGATAAAGCCCGTTATTGTGCTACAGTGATGTACATTAATAGTAGGAGGTCTCTGATATAAATGACCCCCAAAGTCAAAGTTCAAGTCAAAGGTCAAATGACCACCAAGCCTCCGATTGATCTGAAATTTGTCAGGGAAATAATTCCAGTGACATCATAAATGCAAAAAATACAGTTGACCCGCATCCGTGACCCGGGTCACATATAGGGTTAAAAGGTCAAAATTCATCACATGCTTGGATTGAGTTGGCAACTCCAACAATCTGGGGTCAAAGGTCCACTCGGGGGTCAATGGGTCAAATGTGTCAAAAAATGCTAAAAATAAGACCAAATTGGCGATATTTCAGCATATAGAGCACAGATAAAGCCCGTTATTGATACAGTGATGTACACATAATAGTAGGGTAGGTCTATGATAGTATTGACCCCAAAGGTCAAAGTTTCAAGGTCAAAGGTCAAAAGGTAAAAAAAGCTCCGATTGAGCTGAAATTTGTCAGGAATAGGCCGTGACTCATTTGAAATGCAAAAAAACAGTTGAACCCCACATCCGTTACCCAGGGGTACATTATAGGTTAAAAAGGTCAAAATTCCTGACATTGCGGATTGAGTTGGAAACTCAAACAATCTTGGGGTCAAAGGTCCCTAAGGGGTCAATGGTAAATGTGTAAAAAAATGCTAAAAATAAGACCAAAATTTGGCTTATTTCAGCTATAGAGCACAGAGAAAAGCCCGTTATTGCTACAGTGATTGTAACAGTTAATAGTAGGGTAGGTCTATGATAGTATTGACCCCAAGGTCAAATGTTCAGGTCAAAGGTCAAAATGTACAAACAAGCTCCGATTGAGCTGACAATTTGTCAGGAATAATGCCAGTGACATAAATGCAAAAAAATACAGGTGACTCATCCGGACCCAGGGTCACATTATAGGGTACAAAGGTCAAATCCTTGACATGCTTGGATTGAGTGTAATTATTGTCAAAAATTATCTTCTTCTACAAGATTACGCCGATATAAACCAAACTGGGTTCAGAGGACCACTGACCCTGAATCATATAGAGGTATTCAGGGATAATGAGTCAAAGGTCTTAGGGGGTAATTTCCGGGTTGAAAGCAAAAAATTGTTGAACAAATTCAAAAAATCGCTGTCCTTACAAAATACGTAACAGAGTGACGTCAGTAGAGAACATGTATTGTTACCAGGCAGGCGTTAAGGGTTGCCCACAATTTCAGGATCAAGGTAATTAAGGGGTCACTTCCGGTCAAAAACAAAATATTACAAATTTCAAAATTGTTTTTATCTCAAAACCCAACATGGTACAGTGACTGAACTTTGAGATTTGCGTTCATGGTTCCTGGTGTATGCAAGGTATTTTTATTTTGGAGGCAAAGGTCATGTAAGGTCATTCGGTTTAAGCGTAAATAAAGTCAGATTTTAGCTCCAGAACCTAAGCATAGTAGAATTTTTTATTGGCATTGGAACATGCATTTGTTGTTGTGTACACGAGTGTTTTTTATACCGGGATTCAAAGATCATTAGGGGTCAAAAGTCCAATTTTGCCAAAAAATGCTAAAAATAAGACCAAATTGGCTATGATTCAGGACTATAGAAGGACACGATAACGCCTGTGATTGCTGCAGAGGGATGTAAACATTAATGGTTAAAATAGGTCTATGATGGCTCGATCCCAAAGGTCAAAGTTAAAGGTCAAGTCAAAATTTACAAACAAGCTCCGATTGAACTGAAATTTGTCAGGGATAATCCTTGCGGCATCATAAAAACAGAAAAAGCTACAGTTGACCCATCCGTGACCCAGGGGTCACCTTATAGGGTGAAAGGTCAATCTCTGACATGCTTGATTGAGTTGAAACTCATAATATTGATCCTTGTAAAGTGGTAACACGGAAAAAATACATTTATGACATGTGGACTAGTGGTGAAGTTACCAGGGGTCAAAGGTCAAGTCAGCATAAGGGGTCATTAAGGGGATCAACATCCATTCCCAATACGGCCGTCTTGTAAATTAGATCTGTCCCCAGGTCTAGTTCTCTCTCTTCTTCTGGCAAATTTGCGTCTAGCTCAGTTCATGGTTTGACGTCTTTGACCCAGACTTATACCAAATGACCCGCTGCGTCGTCCGATTCATGTCATATGAGTTGGACCTCGGTACGACCTTTGAATTGACCCGACAGACGTATCAAATTGACAATTTGTTAATTGCCAAATATGATTTCTTCTACAGGCTTATGCCGATATCATTGAAAATTTCGACGAACCCACGGACCATGCTCATATAGGGTGTCGGGATATGGTTCAAAGGTCATAGGGGGTGCTTTCCGGTTCTGAAAGCCAAAAATATGTCATTAAGGCAAAAATATCTTCTTTACAGGAATTATGCCGATATCAATAAACTCTTCAGAGGAACCACTGAATCTCCTGCGACATATAGGGGTGTTCAGGAAAAGGCGTCAACGGTCATGAACGGTCACTTCCGGCAAAAAGCAAAAATATTTAAACATTTTCAAAATTTTTTATCTTAAAATGTAAACATAGCAGAGTGCCATAACCTTCAGATATGCATGTATGTTAGCCAATGTTTGCAGTATTTTTATTTGGGGTCAAAGGTCTTTACAGGTCATTTCCGGTTTTGAGCTAAAATAACTTTAAGAATTTTATCTCCAGAACTAGGCAATGCAGATTTTTTAATTTTAAACTGGAACAATGCATTGTGGCTGTGTAAATGAGGTTTTTTCTATGGGCGTCAAATGGTCAAATGTATCCAAAAATGCTAAAAATAAGACAAATTGGCTATTTATCAGCCTATAGAGCACAGAAAAGCCGTATTGCTACAGTGAGTACCCTTAATAGTAGGGCGGTCTATGATAGTATTGACCCCAAAGGTCAAAAGTTCGGGGTCAAAGGTCAACATTTAACACAAGACTCCGATTGAGCTGAATTGTCAGAATAAACCCTTGTGACATCATAAATACAAAACAAGTAAAGTTGACCCCGTCCGTGACCCAGGGGTCAATTATAGGGTTAAAAGGTCAATTCCTGACATGCTGGATTGAGTTGAAACTCAATAATAATGATTCCTTGTAACAAAGGTACTGTTGTTAACACATAAAAACAATCATTTGCAAGAACATTCCGCGTGAATCATTGTCAAGGTATAGGCATGGGGGTCAAATGTCATCAGATGTTATTCCAGGCCGTCTTGTTCGCCATGTCTACTGCATGGACTAGTTCTTACACAGCCGATTCAAATCGGCTGTGTTCTGTTTACTAGGCGTTCTGTTTTTCTTCTTCTTTCTTTCGTCAATGTGCTTATAGTCAGAGTGGGCTGACCAATAGTGACAAGGTTTGCACCAAATGACCGCTCAGCGAACCATCACCTGCCATAAGACTTTGACCCCCATCTGACTTTTGACCTCCTCACAGAGTTCCAAATGTCATTGAATTCGGCAAAAATTTTGTTTACAGGATTATGCCGATATCAACCTAAATTGTTCAGAGGACCCACCGACCCATGCTTCATATACAGTGTTCAAGAATAAGGCGTACAAAGTCATAAGGGGTCATTTCCGGTCTGAAAAGCCAAATATGCCTTTAATTGGCAAAAATATCTTCTTCTACAGGATTATGCCCATATCAACTGAAAACTTGTCAGAAGAACCATGATCATGCTAACATATAGGGTGTTCAGGAATAAAGCAGTCAAAGGTCATTAAGGGGTCATTCCGGTCAAAAACAAAAAAATATTTAAAACATTCGCAATTTTTTACTTCAAAATGCAACCATAGCAGACGAGTGGTCACATGACCTTCAGCTATGCATGTATGTAGCCAATGTATGCAAGGTATTTGTTATTTTGGGGGGTCAAAGGTCTTTAAAGGTCCATTCCGGTTTGGAGCTAAATAACTTTTTTTTTTTATCTCCAGAACTAAGCTGAACAGAATTTTTTATTTAAACTGGAACCATGCATTTTGTGGGTACCTTCAGGTTTTTTCCTTACCAGGATCCAAAAGGTCATTAAGGGGGTCAAAAGGTCAATTTTGACAAAAAACATGCAAAAACTAAGACCCACAAATTGACTTATCTCAGCCTATGGATGACAGATATAAGATAAAGCCCGTTATTGATACAGTGATGTAACATAAATGGTAGGAGAGGTCTTGGTAGGTCTCGACCACAAAGGTTAAAGTTCAAAGGTCAAAATCTAAAACAAGCCTCCGAATGATTGTAAGATTTAAGAATTTTTATCTCGCAGAAATAAGCATAGTAGAATTTTGTATTTGAACTGCAACAATGCAATTTTGCGATGTCTATCAGGTTTTTTATATCGGGGGTCAAAGGTCATAAGGGGGTCAAATGGTCATTTTGCCAAAAAAAATGCTAAAATGAGACTAAATTGACTATATCTAAGCCTATTAGGGGGGGGGGGGGGGGGGACAAAGACAGGATAAAAGCCCATTAGAGGAGCTTCAGATCCTTCACCCGATTGTGCTTGACATGGGGTTCAAAGGCTTGACATGCTTGACATGGGGTAATATTTACCATCGGATGTGTACCAGTGGCCTTGGCCCATAAACTCTTGTTCTTTCTTTCTTTCCGACAGCAAATTCAAATGTACTAGTACAACGGTTATCCGATTGCCACGAAACATTGTTAGAAGCACCAACTGACCCAAGGCCCCTATAGTGTGTACACAGATTTGGGTCAAAGGTCACGTGGGGCCATTAAAGAGGGGCATTTTTTGAAAATTGTACGGAAAACTCTATAAAAGCCTTTTCTGCCACAGAATAAGTGCCATAATCACCAGATGTTATAAGAAGAACCACGGCCCAAGACTATAAGGGGTGTACGCAGATTGGGGTCAAAGGTCATGTGGGCCGATTATTAAAGGGGCATTAGTTCACAAATTTATAAATTCTTTCTGTTCCACAAATCAATTGTATAATCACAAGACTTGTTTCAGAAGCACCCGACCCAAGGCCCCTATGGGGTTGTGTACACAGAATTTTGATCGAAGGTCTTAAGGGGTCATTAACGGGACACTTCCGGTCGAATTCAAAAATTCATATTTGCTATATGAAGTAGCATGTCACGTGACTCATGCATTAGAAGCAGCTTGAGACCCTCATCATAGATGTGCTCAAAATGGGGTCAAAGGTCATTAAAGGGGAACGTCCGAGTCTTAATGTGAAAAATTTTCAAAAATAATACTGTCATTTGCAAGGTACCATGGTCATGTGACATGCATATGAAGCAGCTTCAGAATCTTCACAAATTTGTATGCTCGGTACGGGGTCAAAGGTCATTTATCCCCACGGCTAGGTTTCGTGCTCTTGGAGCACAATTTGCCTCTAGTTTCTTTCTTCGGTTCTTTCATTCTGTCAACTTCCGGTCAAAATTTAATCGGCTCGTTCTGTAACTACTTTCATCAATATGACAGGACTGGAAACCACAAACACACATTAATGACCACGACGCATATTGACCGGACGTTTGGGGTCAAAAGTCCCATAAAGGTCAACAAGAGTTGAAAAAAATAAGGTTGTTTTCCAAAAAAAAAAATGCTACTCCTCCTATAGATTGAAATTGCATGGTAAGGTCACCAATGGATATGAAAGGACCCGTCATCACACTTATGACTCAGCAGGCGATCAAAGGTAATGAAAGGGCGAATTTTCCGACCTGAGTTTAAAAATATCTTTAAAAAATCTATCAAAATATGCAAAGTAGGTAGATTGGTGCTTATGAGTGGTGCAGTTCTGAAGTGCACTACAAGTCAATGGAGGTCATCAGGGGTTAAAGGTCAAATTTTCAAAATATTCCGAATTGAGCTGAAATTTTACTGAAATGAGTCTTATGACATATAAAACATATTGAAATATTTGCGAGATCAAAAGTCATTAGAGGTCGAAGGTCAAATTTTCAAAATGCTCCGATCTTGAGTTGGAATTTAACTGAAATGTCTTTATGACATCATAAACAAGCCTGCAAAATATTTTTGAGAAACAAATGGGTCAGTAAGAGGTCAGAGGTTTTAGGCTTGGGTTGAAAGCTGGGGTTTCTATTTTCTAATGATATGATACGCCTGACCATTCCGGCTGAGTTTCGCAGAGGTTTTTACCACAGCACATTAGTGTGATGTTGATACCTATTCTAGAAGACCCCAAAAATTTACATATACGTAATTTTGTCCTCTTGCTAACTTCTTTCCTCCTCTGTTGTTTGTGTACTGAACAACACCCAATCTGTCTTAGCTAAGACGGGTGCGCTGCAGGCCGCATAACTGACTGAATTTAGTGTGCATCAGCTTCAATGTCCATGCGATTTTTCGTCCAAATTGCAATTGGACGAATGGGGTTAATTAATACTTGCCAAGCCATTTTTAAGAGATTCAGTTCACTTTCAAATATCTTCAACTTTCATGGTTCGATCGGAAGCTTGTGAACAGCTAGCAGTTAATTGACAACCACTGTTTCATCGTTGAGATTTTGGCCCGAACGTATGCTCCAGGAGCTTGTAATACAGGGTCCATAGAGTACTGGAGCATAAATAATTCCAGGAGTGCAATGGTTTTGGGGTGTATAATAACTATAAATTGGGCTGTTTTGATATTAGAGTGATCGGTTGCGCATGGCTACAGAGCGAATAGCTCTGTTAGCCATGGCGCGTATGTCAAGGTTATTATGTTTGCTAGAGATTACTTTTGCAGTGGGGAAGTTTCTGGAGTTTGGAGTTATGCCACAGGTAATTTAACCGAAGAATGATTTGATGTGAGCTTTTAAGGCACGAATATTAAATCTAAATGGGCCGTTATTGGCAATTACCAACTATTTTGCAGCGGGGTTAATCCATAACCCGACGGATTTTTGACAACCAAATTTTTTTCTGAATTTATCCTGATATGACTAAGATTTTTGAACAACGGTTTAAGAGATGAGTTTTTAGTCACTGGGGCCCGAGACTGCAATAGTAAATGCAGTTGTAGCAGTTTCACAAATACCTTGGAAATGCCAAATTCGAGCAGATCGTGTCCTACCCTCCATGTTTACTAAAAGAAACAACATTGTATAGTCTCACATCTTGATCGATTACGCCGTGAAACAGGAGATACAGAATGCTTGCCTGCTTTGCCGTATTGTAGTTATAAACGTTTGGTCTATAACGAGATGGAAATAGTTGGTGTCACGTGCAGGTACCAGGTCAAGTGTCAGGCATCAGTATCAGTTTGCTCTTCGGGGGCGACCGATCCGATATATATAAATCGGGACTATTGCTAAATCAAGGTCTTTACATATGACCCTCTGCCAAAGTGCTATTATTTTTTCCAAAAGACACCGTTTATTATAATGTCTAAACAGTACAAAATTACCTTTTCCCTACTGATCAAAAAACCGACGGACGATGACGATAATCGTGTTGTTTTTTTTTCAAGTAGGGATCGTACGTCATTTTTACTGAATGGTTCCCCCCGAAGCAACCCAAAATAATATAACCAAATCAATGCCCGTGACGTCAGTCAAAATCTTTATTTTTTACAAAAAAGTGGCTGTTAAATCCATCATAAAAATCCTTTTAAAGATTCAACAAGTCTGTATGGTTCTTTAATAATTAATATTCCAATTGTCCCCGCATGAATGTGGAAAAAAAAAGAGGGAGCATAAGTCTACAAACTGAAAAAAATAGTCAGACGGCTAATTACCCTTACCGTGGTGGACTGTATGAGCAGACGGTCCCGATTAGTTTTAGCAGGTTCAAGACACTTGCGCGCGGCCGCGGGGGTTATGCGGCTCTAGAGAAGTATTTTAAGCCACATTTGAATGACATGACTCCGGGAGGCATTATGTAAATATGCTCCTGGAGCAGTATTTGAAAGAATGTTTTCTCACTGCGCTAGGACATATTTGCCATATCTCTTTATCTTCATCTTTTCTTATTTTCCATTCATTATAAAAAATACAAATAATATACAACTTCATGAATACCAATTGAATATTTCTCCACTGCGCCAGGGACCATATTTGCCATATCTCTGCGTATTTACTGCAGAAAAAACACACTTGCCTATGATTGGATATGAAATGTGATCTGCATGCACCACGTGCTGATAGTCCGCCCTTTACAATTCCGGAAGTACGCGCTCATCAAAGGGTTTCTTTCCCCGAGTATATCCAGTCCATAAGGTCGTAAGATCAATGCTTCTGGAGATAATTTCGGGCCAAAATCTAATATTATAGAAGCACACTGTGCGATACACACTATGAAAGGCAAGGCATGTGTAGTTCCCTACGTCAAAATATCTGTACACATACATACGCACATGATGCATTGCATACACACACATACACAAAAACCACCTTAATATACCACACAACACCGAACAAAACACACAACACAAGCACACACACACTCACACACAAACACTCAAGCACGCACGCGTATTCGCAAACATTTGCCAATGTGTTTGGTAAAAAGACTGGGGCATATTACAATTATACAATTATGATATAAAGAGTGTATGTCGAAATCCTTAGCACCTCCATTTTTTGGGCCGCCAGCTATAGCTGGGGCCACTTAGCAATCCGTTGTGCGTGTGTATGTGTGGATGTGTGTGTGTGGATGTGTGTGTGTGGATGGTGTGTGGTGTGTGTCACAAATTGTAATTTTTTTTTAAATTGACCTAAATTGAAAAGTTTACCTTCAATTTGGAAACCCAACATTTGTCATAGGTGCAACAAGGGATCCCTCATATGTTGATGGGGTCAAAGGTCATGTTGAAAGGTAAAGGTCATGGAGGTCTAAGTTCTTGAAAATTGGGCTTAAAATGTAAAAGTGATCTAAATGAAATTGAAGAGTTCAATGGAACCAAGCTTTTGTAAGGGCACCCTGCAATCCCTCATATGTTGATTGAGATAAAGGTCATCGTGCCAGGGTACCAAAGGTAAGTTGGGGCGGCCCACAGCTTATATTCTTTGAATATAGCGAGCGAGAAAAGCGAGAACCCGCGAAATTCTAGTTGTGTATTGTTTCAATAACTACCCTCGAGAAAAGTGTATTCAAAAATTCAGGTATAAGAGTATGAGTTAGCGTTACAAGTTAGGTGTAGGGTTAAGAGTTAAGAGAATTAGGTTTAGGGTCAATAACAAGAGTTAATTATAGGTCTAGGGTTTTTAAGAATAAGAGTAGAGTTAGATAAAGTGTAGATTAAGAAAAAGAGTTATAGATTAAAAAACACTACGTGTAAGAATTAGATAAGAGTAGTTAAGGTGTAAGAGTAAGATTAAGAGTTAGGTTTAGGGGATAAAAAAGATTTTTTAGGGGTTCAATAATAAGAGTTAGAGTAAGAGTTGGTTTAGGTTAAGAAAATAGATTAAAAATTAAGTATAGGTTAAGAGTTAGATTTAAAGCGTTAGGTTTAGGTGTAAGAGTTAGATTAAGAGTTAGGGTTAGTGTAAGGTTAGATTAAGAGTTAGGTTTAGGTGTAAGAGTTAGATAAGAGTTAGGTTTAGAGTAAGAGTTAGATTAAGAGTTATATTTAGATTTAGAGTTAGATTATTAAGAGATGGGTTAAGGTGTGAGAGATAGATTAAGAGGAGGTTTAGGGGTAAAGAGTTAGATTTAGTTTAGGAGTTAGTTTAGGTGTAAGAGTAGATTAGAGTTAGGTTTAGGTGTAAGAGTTAGGATTAAGAGTAGGTTTTAGGGTAAGAGTTAGATTAGAGTTAGTTTTAGTGTTAAGAGTTAGAGTTAAGAGTTAGATAAGAGATTAAGTTTAGGTATAAGAGTTAGATTAGAGTAGTTTAGGAGAGAGTTTAGATAAGAGTTAGTTTAGGGTAAAGGAGGTAGTTTCGAGTTAGGTTTAGGTGTAAGAGTTAGATTAAGCGTTAGGGTTAGGTATAGAGTTAGATTGAGAGTTAGGTTTAGGTGTGTACGGTTAGATTAAGAGTTAGGTTTAGGTCAGAGGGTTTTTTGTATTGAGTCAATTCCACAATGCATCAGTTTTGGGAAAAAATTTCACCTCAATAGGTCATGTGATCCCAACAAAATCCTATCTTACACTAAAAACCTTTTACGCCCATTTTAGCCTACAAAACGTTAGTACTAGGGATTTTTGGCATGATATGAAATGTCTGTTGTTCTGAACTTGTGGAATATTTTTTTCCCTAAGTAATGACATCTGTTTAGGACAGTACAGTATAGGCAAATTGCAAATCGTGGGATTGATTCAAAACAACCCTCTGGGTTTAGGTTTAGAGTTAGATTAAGTGTAGGTTTGGTGTAAGGAGTTGGCTTAAGAGTTAGGTTTAAAGCGTAAGACTTAGATTAAGAGATAGGGTTAGGCGTAAGAGTTAGATTAAGAGTTAGTTTCAGGTGTACGGTTAGCTTTCGAACGTTAGGTTTAGGTGTTAAGAGTTAGATTAAGAGTTATGTTTAGGTGCAGAGTTGCTTTAAGAGTTAGGTTTAGGTGTAAGAGGTAAAATTAAGAGTTCGGTAGGCGTAAGAGTTAGATTAAGAGTAGTTTTAGGTTTGTACGAGTTAGATTGAGTGGGCTTAGGTGTAAGAGTTAGATTAGTCTTAGGGCTAGGTGAAGAGTTAGATTAAGAGTTAGGTTTAGTGTTGTAAGGGTAGATTAAGAGTTAGGTTAGGTGTAAGAGTCAGATTAAGAGGTAGGGTTACGGTGTAATAAGAGTTAGAGTAAGAGTAGGTTTAGGTTAAGAGTTAGATAAAGAGTTAGGGTAAGGTGCAAGAGTAAGATAAGAGTTAGGTAAGTTAGGTGGTTAGAGTAAAAGTTTATGTAAGTGTCAAGATAAGATTAGATTAAGAGTTGGTGCTCATAGTAAAAAGGAAGATTAGTTTTGAGTTTTAAGAGTCAATATGGATAAAGAGCTATGATCACCGGAGTTTTTAAGAGTAAGTGTTTTACGCTGGGGGTAAGTGTGAAGGTTCCATGTGCCTCCCCTCCCCCTTAAGAAAACAAACAGGAGTGAGAACACCTAGGCATAAAGTGGTAATAGTGAGGGTCAGGGACTGTTGTAACTGCATGATACAGGTACATATAAGAGAAATGGAAATGTTTTATTTTATTTGCCAAAAGTCAGAAAAGATTATTTGTTACTTTGAATCACTAATTGGTAACATCAGATAACAGAATTAGGAACGACACTGGTACACTTCATACTCAAGGACATGGTTCCTGATCAAGGTTGCATCATGCACACACACACACACAAACACACACAAACACACACACACAACACACACACAAACCTTGTAAAATGAGTGAGATGATGCCTTGTTTGCCATTTTGGGTATCATTTTACCGGAATCTGACACTGAGGCTGTACTGTAGTTATCGATAATTTCTTCCTAAAAGTAATAGTTGAGCTTTGTGTGATTCAAAGTGAATTAAAGGGATGGGTGGGGGGAAGGGAGGTTGGGGGTGCTTGAACTCCTACGTGTTGCTAGAGATATTCTTGTCGAGTCTGACAGGTGAGGTCAGACCCAGAGGGTAGGACATCAGCATCAACATTCGTAATAGAAGCGTTTAATCTCTAAACATGTCAAGATCTAAACACCAACTGTTTAATTTCTAAACACCAAATGTTTCATTTCTAAACACCATGTGTTTAATTGCTAAACACAAAGTGTTTAATTGCTAAAATTTACCCTCTAAAACACCCACCTTGTCGTCACTTGCTAAATACTGTTTTTACAGTGTTAAGCTTTCAGATGATACCACATATGTTAGATATATGTTGAGTAAACAATCAAAAATGCGGAAACAATTAGGTCAATTTTTTTTTACTCACCCTGTATAGCGAACTTGCCGCTTGCATAGCAGAAATTCACAGCGATAATTTGACACAATTCAATTTTAAGTCCAATAGCGACACAAGATATCGACTAAAACGGCCGGCGCATTAAATGTTTTGTAAAAAGGAGCAAGTACTTAGAATTACGCAGATTTTGCCGGAAACGGCGGAAACTTATATTTAGTGGTACCTCACCCCCTCCCTCGTCGGGTTCACACCACATGATTCGCATCCCATAGACGTTTGTATAGAAAATCATGTTCTATCTTGGGGGGGGGGGGGGGATTACCTTGCGTTTCAGAAATGAGAGTTGCACAGTTAGCCTACAGTTTGTTCGCAAGACTTTCTTATATAACTTATCCAAAATTGATTACAAACTTTCGTATAAATTTTGCAATATTAGCGATTTATCGGAGGTTCGCTATAAAATTATCGCCCGGGAACCAGAAATGCACGTATTTGTTAATTGGCCAATAAAAAAAAAAAGCTTAGATCAACACATTGGCTTTCAGGAACGTCAGGTCATTTTAAGTGTAGGCCTACATGAGCGTAAGACTGGTTACGCGGTACGTCCCGAAAGAGTGCTTATGCACAAACATGAGTGGCAACGCGGCTCCAGAAGATTCACGTGGCATCGCGCAATGCTTATACGCCTGGCATATGGGTACAATATGCATTGGGTCAACATGATGCGCGCGTACACACACTAACACACACACGGCGCGACGGCGCGCGCGCACGCGCACCACACACACACACATACCACACACTACCAAACTAGGAGTTTTACTTTGATAAACGGAAAACTGCATAATCATATTGCAGTTATTCCGTATTAAAGAATATTTTTTACTTTATTTTACCCCCATAATTTACAATCATTTTTCAAGCCTGCCCTCTTTACGGGGCTAATCGTCCTGCGGCGCAAGACATTATCTAAGAAAAATATTAGGTCACACAGTAAAAAGAATTCACAGAGTAAAAAGGTCACACAGAAAAAATTGACAAGTAAAAAGAGTTCACACAGTAAAAAAAGAGTTCACACAGTAAGAAAATAGGTTCACACAGTTAAAAGAGTTCACACAGAAAAAGAGGTCACACAGAAAAGAGTGAAAAGTCAAATAGTTCACACAGTTAAAAAAGAGTTCACAAAGAAAAATGTGAAAAGTAAAAGAGTTCAGCACAGTAAAAAAGAGTACACAGTAAGGCCCGTTATCTAAAAAGATTTTAAAAATATGTAACTAAAGTAGAATTCATTAACATTATGAAAAAGGTTTTATGTTGTAATATAGATCGTTTGTAATATAGATCTGTTAGTTTGTAGTACAGTATCAGAACATCATGAATTTAAATTGGTACGACACTACAGATTTTACGTAGAACCACCTCTATCTACCTCTCTATTTCAGAGATAAACGTTAGTTTAACTAAACAGTTGTTAAACACCCTTTTGGAATACGACTAAGTGTTAGTGTGGTGGGGAGATGGTGGGCTTTAACTTGCTACGTGAAAAGGAAAAAATTGTGCAACCCTGGGGCTGATTGAGAGTGGGTCAATATTTAAACAAAGTTGTGGGTGTAGGCAGGGATGAAATTCGGGTATGGGTGTACTTCATTTTGTTCTATCGGTTTTAATTTAGCCCAAAAAAATTTACCGTTTGTATCATTTTAGGAAAACGATTAGTAGTTCTTACCCATAGAAACAGAAGGAACCCTACTGCCACAATGAAGAATCTTTTGGTCACAAAATATTGAAAATTCTGCACAGCGGCAAGCATTACCAATGAATTGTTAAAAAAACACCAACTATAGCTATACAATGTATATTTATTTCAATAGGTAAATATTTGGTTGTCAACACCATTCTGAGAGTTTAATTTAAACAAATTCAAATTAAAAGAGATGAATCATATCATATAATTAATTGAACAATTAGAGCAATTAGACGGTTATGTTTTCTCAGGGTATTTACGGATTTCGAAGGTTGTATCGCATTGCTTAACACCTAAAAGTACAGTTCCCACAATTTTTACATTTGAAATGTGTCATTAATATTGTTAAGTTCTAATTCATATTGAAAGCTCAAAAATAATATATAACCAGTGGGGTTTGTAAGAAGCAGGACAACTGGTGTATTTCGAATTACTTACTCGACATGAGTTCCCAGACCTCTGTTATACACGTCATTATTAACCCTATCACATCTCGGATAAAATTGCCAAGTGCCCAGTGTACAATGGCATTCTGGGTACATCCTGCCTCCAAACGTATTGGCGGGACACTCGACCATTAACAGAAAAGATCACAACATTACCATGCATTTAAAATCATTACAGGTAATAATATAATAAAATATACAGCACGAGAAAACGGATTTGGTAAACAACAAGTAATCACTCATAACACAAATGATTTCGCCAATTTGGCACTGTCCGTTTACAATTTTTCGCCCCCCCCTCCTGACCCCTGTCTTTGCCTCGGTGTTTTACTTTTTGCTATTAAAACCATGTCATGCCATACATCCCTCATTAAAACATCGGCTTCTCCCTGGCTCCCCTCTTCACTGCCCCTTTTCTCCCTTTTTGCACTTCAACATTTATCCCATTTTTTGGGGTGGGTCCGAACTTTGACCTCTGAACTATGACCAATTAAAATTGTCCGTCTTTGAAAACGCATTTTTCATCCTCGCAACTCCCACACATATGATTTTGAACAAAATAATTGATTATATTTACTATAGCATAACAATTTCAAATTCTAGCAATAGCACATAATAACCAAGTTATACCATCTTGTAATTTTTTCTCTGAAGTTCAAATTCATCTTGGACTTCCCCATCGACTATACAGTTAAGACCGCTGGGGCCGGGGACCACGGTTCATAGCGAAATTAAAATTGTTGCTACCAGCATAACAAGTGTTATTTTTGATTTAAATATAAGTAAATGTTTACTTAATTGGCCTCACATTGTATCATGGTCTATATCTATCTATCTACGGCCCCCCGCAGCCGAGCTGCTGTTCACCACGTAGCGCCAAATGTCCCTGTTTGTCATTGGTTTGGGGATGTATTATAACTGATCCCGCTGGACTCCCGGCACCACACCAACGCAACGCAGTCAAAGGGGCGACGACCCCTGCCCCGCATGGCAACTTCCAACAGCGACGCCCGAGACCACCCGGTCAACCGCACGATGACAGCGAACCGGCAATCGTGCACGGGCCGGGCAACAGAAGACGAAACCCGAGGACATCTCCATACATCTGTGCTCCGGTCTTGTGCTCGCGCCAGGACATGTTTTTGTACTCGCATAAGAAAGCCCCGGCCAGGCGCCACCAGCCTATCCGGCAGCTCCTCCCCTGTTCGGTCTCAGATCCACATAACGTATACTCTCCACAACAGCTTCCAAAGAATCCTCGCCCGGTTGAATTGGAGACACCAGACCGCCACAAGTGGTGTACTTTATGCCGGCATTCCAAGCTTGCCCCCGCGTGACAAGAGTCCTCTTCTTGCCGTCGGCAACATAGGACCCTAGATACCTGAAGTCCCTGACCTCGCTGAGTTGGCTACCACCTGCCGTGCAGATAGGCCGACGATCGTCCCTCCTCACCGACAGTCATACATTCAGTCCCCTTGGCATCCAGATGCAGGCCGACCCCGCCTGCAGCATTCTCAAGTGATGTCAGCAGTCCGTGCACCACACACATCATGATCAGCCGCCAGAGCCAACCATCCGCGCAGTCAAGCCCGCGAGAACGCTTGACCCATGTGACGCCCGGAACCCCGGTCCTGACTGTTAGTCCCCCTTCGTTTCACGACTTCAAGACTCCGTCGAGGAGACGCAACCACCACTACCACAAAGAGACCGGGAAAAAGCACTCCCTGGAGGATTTCCGTAGTTTTTCAGGAACTCCCCCGTGGGCCATCCATGGTCTGCGACAAAGCTATATGCGCCCACCACACATGACCGGCAACCGCCCCCCCGACAGTCCCAATCCGGACAATAACCGCAGCCGCGAGAACACGCAGCACCACATCCCCGCCAACACTGCCAAAAGCCCTGGAAAAACCCACGAACACAATTGAAGCCCCTCTCCTGGAAATTCTCAACTCTTCTATGATCCTTCTGAGGGCAAGATCTGAGGTAAGTGTTGATCTCTGCCTTTGCGAAAAACCGCTTCTGTTTCCGTCTGAGAATGGGACCCGGAGGATTGCTTCTGCCGAGCATCACGTGAGCCGCCGATCTTATAGGCCAGTGGTGACAGTGTATGTCCTCTGTATTTTTGGGTTGTTGGAGGTCGCCCTTCTCTGGTAGAGGAATGATTAATGATTTTGAAAAGGCAGCTGGTTTGTTTCCCCATGTAGTGTTATAGCAAAATTCTAACAGTTGATCATGGAATAATGGATTCTTCCAGACTACCGCAGGAATGTTGTCGGGACCAGGTGTCTTGGTGTTCTCCAGCCCCATTCAGCAGCTCTGAAGCCCCCCACAGTGAAAGGCCCCCAGTTCCGGACCGGGGGAAAGGGCGCCTGCCCTTCTGTGATTGATAAGGTTCATCATGTTAGTGTTATTCCGAACTGGCCCTCCAAGCAGAGAACTAATGTGCTGAAACCAGTTGTCAAGGCGCTCCCCAGCCGCTTCACCCCTGATTCCCACAGGGTGGGGCAGCCTTCCCACGGCCAGCCCCCTCAGCATACTAGGCAGCAGGCATGCTTGTTTTCAAGACGTAGGTATATTCTAAGGCAAAATAAATCCCAAACATTAATAACTTTATTTTTTTTATTACATAATATATGATTTTTTACGCCCGTTGGTACCAAGGAGTGGGGGTGCCTAGGGGACACAACCTAATATTGCTAGTGAAGGCCGTCCGTCCCTGATAAATTGTTCATTACAAACAGAGAAATCAAATTAATGCAAATGGTGGGTCCCATGGTAACCTCACTTGGCATAACATGTTATTTAAAATCGTACTGTTTGAAAATTTTTACTCCACAATGAGCTTGAAAAAATTTTGGTCTGTCTTCCTAAAAACTAAAGTTTCAAAAAAGTTAGACGAATATACATTTTCGTACTCCAGTGGACTAAAAAGAATACGATAGTTCATGATTTAGCTCAATGGAATCATTTTATTCTTTACTCCGTAATAAATTTGACATTCCGCAATTAGCACAAATAGAACTCTGGGAGTTTTGATAGGTTGCTCCTCAAAACATTGCGAAAACATCCTGAAATAAATCAGCTATGGCTTCTCATGTTCCTGGTTTAGCAGTGATGGGCAACACACGACACTGGTGCACCATATGCTCATACAAGTGCCGGACTGACTGACTGACGCCTCGAATCATTCAATGTTATGAAGTGACTGATGACTGACTGATTGGACTGACTCTCTGACTCACTCACTGACTGACTGAGATGACTCACTCCCTCCTCACTCACTCACTTCATCATGTTTGAATACTTACCATCCACCACACACACAACCCCCAACCACCACACACACACACACACACACACACACACACACACACATATATAAATATGTATAAATGTAGTACAAAGCGAATGACAGTTAACACGGATTGTTTTTAGCGTTTAAATGTTTATGCGTTTACGCCTGATATTACAAACGCGTAATCAGTTACGCTGAGAGTGAAATACTCCTATAACTTGCACATGGGTCAGCTTGACATATTTAATACAAAGTAAATACA
>JAMKCH010041829.1:0-66056 GCA_023653785.1 Ophioderma brevispina
TCTTAGTGTGAAATCGTTTATTTTGCGATCGCAAAATAGAACCCCGGGAAAGGAACGTCTATAGCAACAGATGATGGCGATTTGGAATACGACATAAATGTGAAAACACAGATATGTTAATTTGAGAAAAAAAAATCCATAATGATCATGTCCATTAATTGGACCCTCACATTTTCCTAAAACTTTGTGAGTTATGAACCTTGAACAAATAATTATGGCCAAATTTCGCCCAAAAACTAACCACAATGTTAACTACTGTCACAGTATGTAATGTGGGGAGACGATTGAGTTCTGTACAATATGATTTAACTGTGATGTTCATAACGTTTAGCGCTATTCCGGTTTTGTAAATGCAATACAATATGATAAAACAACTGACCTATGTTCTCCGATATTGTGTGTTATGTGCGTTACTCAGTGATTATAAAACCTAACTTCATACCATTATGCGACTCCTCGCTGTATAAAAATGCAATCTTTTAGAAACCAAGTGTGTACTAACAAACGCTTGAAAATTGTAGCTAATTGGGATATTTTTTTTTAGTAGAGCCGCGTGTTTTTCTAAATACACAAATTTCGCGAGACGATGGTAGTCAAGCCCTCTTTCTTTAGATGACCTCGCACCCAAATGTATCAATTAGAGTAAACATAATAGACTGCTAACTACAAACCGATTTTGGCGCTCTGTTGGTTGTGTCGATCTTTGGCGCATATTACCACTTAAGTGCCCAGCTAAAAAACTTCCTTAGTGCCCAAGGGGGGGGGGGGTCCTAGGGACCCAACCCAGATAACCACTTTCCCGTGGGAGTTTATGACACTATAACCAATAAATGGGGTTCAACTAAGCAAACATAACCAAATAAAAAGAAATCCACCTTTGACCTATGACCGTACGGCCATTGAATTGTCACTCTTCGAAAAACAGCAGTGGGTCAACAGTTCCATCCTCAGCAACTCAAAATAAGGTTTTGAAAAATTATTAAAAGCAAAAAATAAAAAAAATAAAAAATTACCAATTAAAATAATCATTGCAAAATAGCCAATTTATACCATCTTTATTTTTTCTCAGAAACTTCAAAACGCCTTATTTTTCCCATAGACTTCCACAGTTAAAAGAGACGTGCATGACAAAATTAAAATTGATGCTATCAGCATATAAAAGGTTATTTGATTTAAGTATTATTATTAATTACCTCCTAAGGTATATATTCTAATGCAAATAAATCCCAATATTTAATTACTTTAATTTTTTTAATTTTAAAATATCTTGATTTTTTCACTTCCGTTAGTGCCCAAGGGGGGGGGGGGTTCCTAGGGACCCAACCTAATGATTTTATTAATGAAGGCCGTGGGCGGATTTAATTTGTTTGTATCAGGACATCGTAATTCATAATCAGACAATGAGGCAAAAACAAACTCCTGAAAAAATTTGATTGCGTAACGAGAATCTCAAAAAAAACAAATGTTGGTTACTATGGACCCCCCCCCACCCCCTTTGGGCACGTAATGTTAATATATAATACAAAAAAAAAAAACTTACAGTTGAGTAGTTGATTTCTCTAGCTCCATCGGTTTTGGCATGAGGAAATTTTCCGTTTTTTTCTTCAAGATTTGACTTTTACATGTTAAACCAGTGGCGACGTCGAAAATTATGATTTTTGCCGCCACCGCACCTGCCTGCAAATTTTTCCACGCAAATAAATACTTTAGTAATCAAGCAGAAGCCAAATATTTATTGAAAAAAAAAACGCAGCAGCTTTGCGTCCATGTCCCCTGCACAAGTATTGAGCATATATACACGCCCCGTCTGACCGCACGCAGAGTTGACAAGTGGGTTATATTATATTTGCTCGAATCGATACTGCTAATTGGTAGGTTATTGGCCCGTTAACTCCGTTTTTTATGGCCGGCACCGGACGAATGGCTCTCCCTTCTAATCACTTTATAACGCACGAGACCTTGAATTGAAGAAAACATCTCTTGCCATACCGAGCGAAAAAAAAACATTGGCGACGAATGTCTGAGCGAATGCCCTCTCGGCTGAGGGCAATTCCTTGGGAAACGGCGCCTAAGAGTTCGTCTTGTTCCTAAACTGCACACTGCACAGCCCCCAGCGTATACTCTGTTCGGTCTTGAGTCGTGAGGGTGACGTAATACGTAATACGTGACTCTGCATTCACTTTAGCATTTCGAGTGTGCTGCCTTTATCACGTTCGTGTTGCAATGGAAAGGTAAGCGCGTGCGTTTCTATGGTGCAAAACCTAACGGGCACAGTGACGTCACCCTCAACCTTGAGATCGAAATATGGGAGGGCGGATAGGAACACGCTTCTATCAGGTTTCTATTTGCGCATCACACGGTGTCACCCTAATAACGCGCGATTCCATTACGCACTGCGGCACGTGCACTTACGCGATAGATTGGATTTGTCGCAACAATCATAGCTGTGATGGACATGAAAATTTGCTCGTGCATCAGTCCAACGCACGTTTCACAACATCTGTAATCTTGTTGGAAGTACCACAGACATTGATGCGGATCTGGTGCCCTGTGTAGATAGCCCCACTGTCTTGTTTTCGTCTTACATTTCCTTTGTGAAAATGACATCTGGTTGTCTTGAACATTCCGCTCAGTGTTTCTTCTATTAGCCTGTATAACACCGATTGTGACGCACTAGTTTGCAGATTTTACGCGGGGCGTGACGCACTAACGATGTGGAGTTTAGAACAGCTGGACCCGTCCGGACTCAATTGGCGAGACCGAGTCACTCAGACTTGGACTCATCATTCTCGGTGGACTCAGACTCCGGGTCCCCTGACTCGAACCTCAGCCCCATGCCATGGACCGATTCGCCGTCAGACTCAGACTCTGGCTCGGACTCATTGAACCCCAGTGACTCTGACATTCACACAAACTACACACCATCTATCTTCCCAATACTGGCAATACTAGTAGTGTGAATGATCACAGATACCATGATTTGTTACATGCCTCCAATCTTTTAAAATATTATAAATATGCGACACACTTATCTAAATCCGATTAACATGATCTTAAATATCCAACTGCACCATTCCCTCCATAATTTTGTGAAATGCTCAAAATCAGACAAGTCCAAGATAAATTGGAACTTGAATAGATGGCTGTATGTTTATTGTTTACATCAATAATGCACGAGCAAGCATGAAGCATGGCGGTTACAACGCCATAGACTGTGCGTACAAGCGTGTGAAGATCGTACTCGCGTGGATTTTTTAATAGCTATTGAAACCACCGCGCTCTCTTTAGCAGTTAATTGATCTGCGCATTTCGCATAAACCAAAGTGTGTTGCCTGTCAAGAAGTGGTCGCTGTTGACCGAATTGCTGAGAATTAATGACCTTCCCCGCCTGCAAAACCCATTTTTGTTATACAGGGATTCAATTGAAAGCATTGTCTTACTTGTAACTGATTTGTTTGGCCCGCCCTCTTGATTTCAAAATGGTCTGCCATTTTCAACTATGTTATGTCCCTGTACTCGGCTTTGACACTTATAATGGTAAAGATGTGGCAAATACCCATGTTTTGGTGATACCAGAGATTCCATTGAAAGCATTGCCTTCTTGTCCCTAATTTGGGATGGCTGCCATCTTGAATTTCAAAATGGTCGCCTTTTCAATTCATGATGTACAATTGTCCCATATCTTGGCTTGTGAGTAACGTAATAAAAGTGCAAAGTGGGTGGGCAAAACCCATGTGTGTGATATCAGGATTCTATTAAAAGCCATCTCCTTATTGTATCTAATTTGGTTTAGTCGCCATCTTGAATTTCAAAAAATGGCCGCCATTTTCATGTTGTCCCAAACGGGAACTGCCGGTCCTTATAATCGCGTTATCCGGACTATCATCATTGACCATCATGGACACCAGTTTGTTAAGGTGACCCAACTGATTATACTGCCCCTCTATAAGGCCTACAGTGCTTGCTTGCTCAAGGGATATCCACTTTTAGATTGTGGATCATCATCACACACTTTCATACTTGATCTTTACTTGCACGAAAGAGCCATGAAGCTGCAATCTCACAGGAAATACCAACTGTGTTGAGAGTTGGTGAGATCCATGCGTGTTTTGGCTTCCTTTCATGCTATCCGCCAAGTAATCTTGAATCCATACGCACTGAAGCTGTCTTTATTCATCATCCCATCGCATCCATCAAATCTTTACTTGGAAAACGTTGTAAGCGTGGTGTCAGAGTACCATTAACCACTATCAATGGTCTGCTATGACCTCCCCCCCTCTTTGAAGCCAACTCGTCAATTGATGCAACAAAGTCGTATCTCTTCATTTTCATGATTTTACAGGAGAAGCATTTTTGTGTCCAAATTTCTATGATTTTATTTAAAAAAAAAAAAATCCATTCTTAACACACGATAAAATGTATCTTTTCAATCATCTTGATACATATTTAATTTCCCACTTAGTCTACTAATATAAGTAATTTGGCTACTTAAATGGCGTAAGTACACACATGATTTCCCGTGTCAATGCAACAAAGTTGTGTCTACCAGTTACGACTTTTTGGCACACACGGGAAATTTATTTTTGAGTGCAACAAAGTCGTATCTACAACCTAATTAGGCCTAATGAGCCCTAATAACCTCTGCCAATACATTTGGCCTTATCACTTTAAATCTATGTTAAATTAATCGTATTCATTTACTTTTGGTAATTTAATTAATTAACTGGGCGTAATAATTGAGGGGGGAACAAGGTCTAAACTACCTTTTTGTTATTTTTAAGGTTTTTTTTTGTGCCAAAATTAGCATAAATAGCATATATATCTTGGTAAAAATGAAATTGGCTCTTTCACAAAATATTTTGGGAGATTTTTTTATCTTTAACACTTTTTAAAAAAAAAAAAAACCACAAAAAACCAACAAAAAAAAAACACAAAAAAAAAAAAACAAAAAACAAAAACAAAAAAAAAAAAAAAAAAACAAACAAAAACAAACAAAAAAACCAAAAAAAATAAAAAAAGACCAAAAACCAACCCCAACCACAAACAAACAAAAAAAAAAAAAAAAAACAATTAAAAAACCAAAAAAGAAATTTAATAAAAAAAACACAAAACCCCAAAAACAAAACAACCACCACAAAAAACAAACAAAACAAAAAACCGCACCCCCCCCCCCCCCGCCACCACCCGCCCCCCCCCCCCCACCCCCCTCCCCCTCCCCCCCCCCCCCCCCCACCCCCCCCCCCCCCCCCACCCCTTCTTTCTCCTTTACAAAAATAAACGTCGTATCTACATACTAGTTTTTCCCGTGTCCGTGCACAAAGTCGTATCTCCACTAATAGTCCTATTAGCTTTAATAACTCTGATCAATAATTGAGACTGTCACCTTAAATGTATATCAAATTCAGCGTAATGATCTACTTTTTCATATTATATCAATACTCAATTTTCGCCAAAAATGTCCGTAGCCTTTTGTTGCCAACTCACGATGATAACTTTGCAGCTAAAACTTTGTATATACCATAATCCTAAATGTCACGAACTCCACGATAGGCTTCATATGAGAAAAGATATGTTGGGTGTCTTTGAAGAGTTAATCTTCAGAGACCAGATCCACCGAGCACACTTGGTCAAGACTTCCGCAGATGGCAAAAGCAATTCTCCTAAGTTATATGAAGCAGGTAGAGAATCTACTTTGATTCCAGCAAGTAGACAGGGAGAGTGGGAGCTTGGTCTCGGGGCCTTGGATCAAGTCCAATACTATACTTTGCTCCTGATCTCTACAATAGCTCGCTTGTAACCAATTTTGTCCTTGCCCAAAAAAGATTTTAAGTGCACCTGACTATAATGAAACTTGGGAAGCTCTAAAATCCTGGTGATTTCATAGTGATAAGTCCAGCATGTTCATTCCAAATGCTGGTCGTGGACCAACATTGGAACATCTTATCAGAGTTTTTCTGTTATCCCGCAGATGCACTCTTCTCCTCATATGGCCTTCTTCTTCTTCTTTCAATCCCAAATACAAGAGAGCACTGCCTTGTCTCTGGCATTGATGGGTCTAGCAGGGAAGTGGCAAGTGCCTCTCAGGAGACTTAACACACGGCTGATGCACATGCATCGAGCGGGTTGGAGATCCAATACGAATTTTTATGCATTATAGACGGCATGGCATTCGTTCGAGTTGTCAATTATGGTCTAACAATGTACACTGCTCTATTTTGCCACCCTTTGTTCGAAGCAAATCCGTAAGATTGGTATCCGGTTCTGATGATGGGTGTGGGGATGTTTATATCTTCGACATATATTGATAACTCAACGGAAAGCATAACACATGGCAAAATGTCTGCGGCATTGATCCGGTCAAGTTTGACATCAGAGATTCGACAAATATCAAATTAGTACCCACTGAAATCCATGCTGTCTCATATTGAAACAGTCTCAACTGACAGATTACTTTGGGAAAGCTCTACGCCCAGCAATATGAAGATAGCAGTAAGAGCTTGGTTGGCATCCTGACGTATTCCAACACCAGGTTGGTGTAGGGCTCCAATATTGGTGGGAGCACTCACTCGAGGAGGCATACACCTTGATCCCAATGTTCAAGTTTCAAGTTCAGTTTATTCGCATACCACATATATCGACGGCACGAATGTATAATATCAGTATATTTAATACTAATACCTAAAGAAATCATTGTAGACTGTAATAAGATGAACTGGTGAGGGATATTATATGCTAGGACCAGATAATGACAACACACCGATAGGGCTTATTGTTATTGCTGGCCCTTAATACATACCAGTCCAATATACTCATATTACAAAATGATACAAGTAAGGGGCGATATATAATATTACATAGTCAACTAGCCATAACCAAGAACGAGACAAACACACAAAACAAACACATATTCAAGATAACAAACCTTGCGGATACGGATAACGGTTTGGGCAAGAAAGGACAGACTTTTTCAACATGTCTTGCTGAGGTATGTAAAATATTTTCATAATGAGACGCAGAGATAGAAGGGGTAGAGGTGACGAAAAGGTAGGAATATAGATAGAAATGGGATGGAAAAGGGTGAGGAGAGAATAAGGACTTGGGAAAATGTAAAAAGATTGTATTGTTGATGAATGTTTTTTCAGTTGAGCTTTACGTATTTTTTTTGTAATTGTTGTGATGGATTCTGGAAAGATCATTCCAAGCTTTGCGGCGCGTTAATTACCTGAATAAATGCTTTTCAGAGGAAATTTTGGGAGGGGAAGATGAGTTTGTCGTCTTGGTCTGGTATGGTAGCTGTGGATTTGTCTTTTGTTGTAAAGTAATTGCGGAAGTTCGGAGGTAAAGCTTGTTGTGATATTCAAACATGAAGAGCGCTGTTGAAGTTGGTTGAGGTGCTCTAATTTACGTGTTTTCAGTGAGTGAAATACTGGGCAATGTTTGAGTTTCTGGGGGGGGGGGGGGGGGGGGGGGGGGTGATTTGTGCTAAGTGCGAATGGCCCATTTCTTTGTGATTTTAGTTTGGTGAGTCGAGAATGATAGTTGGAGGCCCAATGAATTTTTACAGTAGCTAAGGTATGGCAGAACTCGTGTGTTGTAAAGTGATTTTAAGGTGTAGTCTAGAAGGTGGTGGTGTGACTCTGTAGATTGTACGAATTGCGTGAGACGCTTTGGTAGTGACAGAGTTGGAGTGTTCATTCATGTTTAGTTTGTCGTCGAATTGTGATGCATACAATTTGGTTGAGTGTCCCTGGGAGATTGTCTGGTTATCTATTGTTTTAATGTTTGGTTGTGATTAGTGTTGTGTGTCATAAAGAATGTAGTTTAGTTTTTAAAAACATTGAGAGAAAGTTTGTTAGCCCGAACCCAGTCAGTGATTTTTGCGAGATTTCCAATGATTCAGTTGTTAAAAGTGCATTAAATGTTAAGGGTTTGGGAAAGAAAATGTTTGTTGTCATCTGCAACATAAGATTAGTGTTTAGTGTGTTAGAGATGTTGGTGATGTCATTCATGTAAATGATACCAGTAGGGGGTCCAGCTTGAGCCTTGCGGGACGCCACCTGTAATGGTTTTGATGATGATGCGGTGGATTGAACTTAGACTGATTGTGAGTCGGTTAGTTAGTAACTTCTGAACCACTCCAAGGCTCTCCACGACACCAAGTACTGATAGCAGCTTGTGACGAAGAATGTTGTGGTCAATGGTGCGAACTGGGGAGAGATCCAGGAAAACCCCATGGTGTGGAGTTTATTTTTAGTGCAGGTTGAGGTTTCTGTGTTAGTTCAGGAGTGCCATGTAGTCGAGCGGGGTTTGGCCTAAACGTCAATTGTTCATCGCAAGAATGTTTGTGCTTGTTTGAAGAAGGTAGACAGACGTGTGGGGGTAACATGACTTTTTCAAGATCGTTTTGAAAACGATGGAAGAACAGAAATGGCCGGTAATTTCCATGTTATGTGCACTTTGTTTTTTGTAAATTAGGAAGCTTTTTGCTGATTTGAGGTGATCTTGGAAGGTTCCGGTGAGAAGTGAATGGTTAAATATGTGCATCAGAGAGGCTAACGATGTTACATATTGATTTTTAGCAATCCCAGGATATATCTTGCTTGTCGGTACCCCGCACTTTTACAGGTGTTTAACAGGTGGCGAGTATTGTGCATATCTCAACAGAACTGCCTATATTTGGAATGCGATCCAAACTGACTGAACTCATCAGAGATATAAATTGTAGATTCGCAGACACGGATGTCTCCATTTACCGCATGGATTTGTTATACCAATCAGCCTGTCCATGCTAGCTTCACTTTATCACCGGAAAAGGTGTCAGGCAGTTTGGAATCGAAAAAACTAGGTCTACTAGGTCTGCACGCTTTGAGGTAACTGATTGGGGGAGGGAAAATGTGCTGCCATATCTAAAAGAAAGGGGTAAAAAACACAACAACAAAAAGGTTGTAAGGGCCAGATTCAAGCTGTGACGCAATGGTTGTATTCCAGAAGTTTCGTGAGAATAGTTTCGACCTAGACAGCATGTAAATGTTCTTGAAAACTTTTTTTGTTGTGCCTGGTGTTGTCAGATTTATTTTTAGTATCTTTCTCTTCATCAATGGCCTAAACAATGTACATAACATATAAATTTTCAATGATTAATAATATTGCACAACCTGACCAAAAACCAAGAAACCAAGGTAAATGCCAGCAAAAAGAATAAGACAAACAGGTGAAAAATCACCTCTAGGATCATCCCACCTTTCAAATATAGATACCCACCCCAAATTAATTAAACCTGCAACTCGAGCATCTACAATAAGAACAGCAAATGGAGCACATTTGCCAAGAACAGCACTCTGTAAATGCAGTGACTTTTGGTAACACAATTGATTACATTGTTAACAAGTCCAGAAGGATATCCTGACTCATCATCATCATCTGTCGTCCGTAGACGGAATGTCGAAAGCAGCCGAGACAAATTTGTACCAGGCTGCCTTATCCTTCATGAGTTGCTGGATTTCACTTGCATATAATCCAATATCTTTAGAATGACATCAGGATAACTAAATTTCTGCCCACGGCTAGGGTTTACTCCAGGTGGTTGTCAGAAAATTCAGGTGAGAGTTGAGAGTGAGGTTGAGTCAGTTGTCCGATGCAGTGACCTGAACACTGGAGGGAGCGTTCTTTTTAATGGTGTCTGATAGGAGTGGTGTATCTCTATATACCTCATTGTGGAAATATGATTTCCAGCTGCTGTTAAGTACTCTTCTAAGAAGTTGTATAAAACAGCCATGATCTGTCCTCAAGCTTGGGTAATGGTCCAAGTCTCAGCTCCATAGAGGTATTACTCTCTACACATGCCCTGAAGAACTTAAGTTCTATCCTGACTAGGTACTGGGTAACCAATGTAGTCATCTAAGCCTCTAATGGAATTTCAATAGCCTTGTTTTTTCTTTTGATGGAATGCAAAAAACCCATCCTCTTCGCATTTTAGTCAAGTGTGCATGATAAAAGTTTTTGTGTCTCTAAAAAGGCGGATAACATGAGAGTTTTAACTTCTTTGCTTCACGAAAATATTATTGATTAATGCCTATACACCTCAAATAAAGTTTCCGAAATAACGCAGTATGGTGAAAATAAACTTTATGTACTGAAAAGACAATCTAAGATCAAAGTCAGGTATTTCAAGGATAGTGTTTAAAATAGTAGAATCTGTAATTTATATACTAATATTTGGGTTACATTTCATTGACATTACATTATTAATCAAAACATAAAAAAATTGTCTAGGGGCGGCCATTTTGAAATCTTCCATGGTGGCTGAGTTTGCTCACTGAATAATAGGCATGCAGTGATTTGAAATTATCATCATAGTACATTAAATGCTACCATTTTTAGACTGCTTTATAACTGGTATACAAGTAAGCCAGTGCTGTTAATGGAATCCCTAGTATCACAAACATGGGTATTACCACCAGTTTCACTCTTCCACGTTGCTCACACGCCAAGATATAGGACATAACATAATTTAAAATGGCGGCCATTTTGAAATTCAAGATGGCAGCCAAACCAAATTCAGTTACAAGTAAGATGGTGCTTTCAATGGAATCCCTGGTATCACAAACATGGGTATTGCCACCAATTGTACTCTTCTAAGTTGCTCCTAAGCCGAGATATAGGACAAAAAATAGTGAAAAATGGCGGCCATTTTGAAATCCAAAATGGCGACTGAAGGCGTGATTGAAAAAAATGGCACCTAAGATTTTTGAAATCAGCACCCCAAAATTGACAAAGTAAGCTAATAAAATCAATTTTGGCACAAAAATCCCACGGGAAAACATAACAAACTGTACTATTAGAAACAACGAAATTAACGAAACATCTCTATTGCTGCCGGAGGCAGCCCTTTACCGGTTTTGAAAACCATTACAAATTTAATCGCTGCATATACCATTATCCATTTTCTATCTGTAATGAAATTATAATGGTGGTTTCCCATAAAACAATGGCGGCCATTTTTAAATGGGCAGAGCACGCTAACGTGCAGCTTTTCGGGGCGGAAACATACCTAATCCCAGTCAGGGGGACATCTCCTTTAAGATGATATATATGGGAAAATTAATCACCAATTGGGTGCAACGAACCGAAAATCTGATGATGGCAGCTCATGGACTAAGGGTAGGATTGTTGGTTGCCATCCAAGAATTTTTTATGGTATATTTTTGAAATTATTATGCACATTATGGCTCTGAAACGCATGTTTATGTAAACTAGTCAATTGCATCATTTATGAGCGGAAAACCACAACGGTAAATTTCGTTAGTCCTACCTTTTTATGCAAAATCGGAGTCTCGCCTATGTTCTGTGGAAAATGACAATATTGCCGACTCGCGTCTTTGTAACGCCATGCTAGGTATGTTAGTACGTATTTTGGTATCGATGGAAAGAAGAGGACCATAGCTATCCGCTGGTATCAGAACCATAAGCACTTGGTGTTTTATAACGAATTCTCGAGGGGGTGGAAAAAGACAAGACTGGAGAATTGAAATTAAATAAAGGTCTAATTATGATATGTATACAGAAATTTCTATGGAAGGCAGAGTACACCTTGCATGGTGAATGAATAATGTACAGACAACCAAAATCAGAGGCAACTCAGAAATAATTATGGAATCTGATGAATCAAATGCTGGTGTGGGGAGGGGGGCAACCAATAGAGTTACTCACAAGGAGGGTAGATGGAAAGAAAGTGAACTTATAATGGCAGAATGCAATGGGAGAAATTATCTCGAGCTGCTTGTCGCATTTTTGCTATCAAATCCTACTGCAAAGATCAGAGAAATATTCACATACTCCTCAGGTTGGGTAATACAACTGCAGTTGCTTTATTCAGAAAATGGGTAAACACCAAGACACAAAAAAATCCAATTCCTTGTTAAAGGGCTTTTTGGGAATGGTACATTCCTAGAAATATTTGGGTAACGGTTGTACATTTGTCGGGTGCTTTAAATGTTCTGACAGACTGACAATCACGTCGTTTTAAAGATGAAACAGAATGGATTCTGAAGATAAAATTATGTAGGAAAATCAGGTAGATGAGGTTAAGTATATGCTGAAGTTGATGAGTCATGTTTTAATTTAAAAAAAAAAAAACCTTGTGAAGGAAAATGAAGTTGAGTTTCAACTACATTTGTAGGTAAAATAGCACAAAACATCAGGACACTTTGTGTCTTGGTGGATCATCAAGGATACACTGTACATGCATCCACATCTTCAAAGATAATTTTGTTTTTGTACAAATGCAAATTGTTCCCTTGAGAGCAACATTTGTTGAAATGGTTTTGAGATTTCTGCAAGCCATTATAAAAATGCAACTGTCACCAGAAACAAGCATAGGCGAAAGAGGTGACCAATTACAAGTAACATTCTTCTTCTATAGCTATGTTGTGTTAAAACTGACACAAGCAAACTGATTATGATTATATTACTGAAAATTAATACCACTCTGTTTGGCAATAACAGCACATGTTGAAGAGCGCCCCAATTTTAAAAATTTGATACTTTTGCCAGTATGGTTGGTAATTGTCTAGGAAACTAACCCTGTGATCGTGGATGCAAAAAATGCGTATTTATCATAAAATAAGCGATTTTTGTAATTAGAATTGGGATCCCGATTGTACTTAGCGGCAGAGCTGGAAATGCTAAGTTTATGGTTCCGTCCAGGATGATATAGTGCCACCTTAAATAAAAATCCTAACTTGACTTGCCTAGAGAGGCTTTAGCCCTAAAAAGCCGGTTTTTTTGACCACCTTACGCGGGGGGGGGGGGGGATTCCGCCCCCTAGTACACACCATTTACGTGTCGTCTTGGCACCCGCACCTCCCATTGTTGAATCTTGGCAAACCTTGGCAAATCTTCAACTGCTGCTGGGGAGTTATCAACCACATCATAAACGGCTGAGCATGGGAATCTCCACCGTCACCATTGTCAGATAGCGTGATTCGGATTTTTTGTACTTTGCGGTACACTGGAGATTGCGCGCAAACTACTTGGCCCATCGTAACGATTTACGCACCAAATTTCCTAACAAATTGTCCTAGTTAGCTACTATTTTATAATATAGGTTTATATTTTGGAAAAAGAAGAAAAAAAGTTAAAAATACGTGAAAAATTCTTACCCTCAATCAGCTGGCCATTCTCGATTGCTGCTGTCAAGTCATGCCACACGCCAGGCATACAAAAACTAGTGAGCTAAGGGGTCTTTTTTTGTCAGGAACCCATTTCTAACATCAGAATACGACCACCTGATTCGTCGTTTTCGCGATATCCAAGGTACTGCGAAACCGTTTTTTTCCTTCCTTGTTCAGCTAATCGCATAGCCCTTTTAACACAGCGTCTGGCTGCATGGAGTCCATGAGTAGCGCATGTCCAAGAATAACCGGCAATTAAGAGCTCTGCGGAAACGGAATCGGTGGCGCTTGGGGCCCATCATTACTGTTACATATGCTATGAGCGTAATGGTGTGGGAGTATCTCGGAAACAGATTGATGAACTATCATATGTGTGGTACCATGGATAGCTATGACCATCCCAAATCCATTGATACCCAAAAAGTACAACATACCTTGTATGACGCGAAAAATCTTTTAAAAGATTCATGGTTTTTCGCCATTTTTTTTCAAGCAAAACTTGGATTTTTTTGCCATAATGTGTGTCAAAGTATCTACCATCTCTTAACTACACATAAATCAATAAATTAATAACCCATAGTGTACTGTATCCTTAGCACAAAAAAACTGGATTTCTGCTGTTCCGTGTAATTTCAATGGGAAATAGATTTTCTTCGCACGCAGTGCGCGATTACGTAACACCGCGCCATAACCGTAGGTCCGATTTTTTTCAAAAAATGGTCTTAATCGAGCGCAAGACTTCAAAGAAAAAAGTCAGTAGTTTCGTCGCATGAAAAAAATACAAATATGGTGAATTACGACAAAATTCCAATGGGGGGGGGTGGCGGATTCCGCCCCCCGGGCCGTTTAGGGTTAAATAATAACCAGTTAAATTAAATTAAATAAATAATTTGCATTTTAAATAAATACAAAGATTAAACGAGAACTTACCTGTTTGAAGTTTGATCCTTATTTATTATAATGGTGAGTGAGATGAACAAAGTGACCTTCTGCCCGCCCATGGCAAAAATCAAACTATAAGTCAGGTAATGTTTCTCGTTACTTAATCGCATCAGAATTAGGTCATTCTCTGGCCTCACTCCTGTTTAAAACAATAACTTCGCATGCGCACTCGGGTTCGCAGTTTACAAACCCTCAATACCCATTATTCATAAAAATACGGATCTTCGAACAGGTACATTCTCGTTTAATTTATCTTTCTATTTAACAAATTACAAACATCAGCATCAACAAAATGGATGTTCATCCATACTAATAATCTCAACTTCATTTAGTGAATTGAAATAAATTGCCTATATGTGAACACATTGTTTTTTCTCTTTTGGATTTTTTCACTCAAAATGCTAAAAAATAAATTGTCAAAATACCAAGTTTTTTTTTAAATCTTTTTGATCTGAGTTGCATTCACCCAACTGCTTCAAATGAGGTGTATTCAAAATTATTAAACTATTTTTAAAAATGGTGTGATCTGCTTACACGTGTCTAAACACGAGAAATGCATTTTTCTCTCTACGATAAGGATGAGGACCTAGCCTAGTGCATTAGACAGGATTCGTAGTCTCGGTGCGGCCTGCACTGACCGAACACCCATACCGTCAAGTGCGATTATCCTGTCGAATCACTGAGGCGTGGTTCCTATCCGTCATATACTTTGAGAAACAATAGTATCAAATCATTCTTAAACATTAATAATTAACGTAATTTATCTAAATTTTGTGTAGTTTTTAAAATAAATTAAAAACAGTTCTATACTAACTGTCCAAAGTTATCCCGCTATAAATAGTGCCAAAAGACCTTGACGCAATTCATTGTTGATTAGTTTGTTTTGAAAATGATCTGGAGTGCGAGAAAAATCAACTCTCTAAGCTTAGAGTGGCTAATCTTTCTCGCACCTCCCTGGCAGTTTTTAAAACAAACCCATTAGTTGTGAAACGCGTCAATGAAATTGAAAGAAAGATAGACTTTTCCCACCGCCCCTTATTTTCCAAAACCAAAACCCATCGTGCCATTTGCATATAAATGCATATAAAATTTTCTCTAACCAATTCCAATGCCCACTGTGTTAGATGTTACAGACCAATGCAGACATGTATGTAACAAAACAATGGACTGGTTTTCTCTTCTGCATGAAAACGATTTTATTTTGTGAATTCTTTGGTTTTCTTTGAAGTAAACACTCAATTCTCATGGGCCACTATTATATAGTGCAGCACCAACATGAAAATACATTCCATTCTCACCTCCGTGGCAAGGGATGTCATAACATTGACGGAGCTTGTACGCACGCGTCAATGTAAGCCATCTTTGTGCTGAGTGTAAAAACGCCGTCGCTTAAGCCAGCGCGTGCGTTTACACTGGTGCGCCCATCAATCTCGCTCTGTAAGAAGTCACGGCAACAAGGTAGCAAAGTTTCAGTATAGCAGCTAAACCTTCGGGAAAGTCTTTCTCTATCTAATTTGACAAATTATAACATAAGGAATTTTATATTTAAGACAATATTTAATGTCAAACGTATCGTCCTTTGAGAGTAAAAAACTTGTTCGCGTAATTAAGATATACGCGTTTTGGAAAGAAACAGTAACAAATCACATTAATTGGAATGGTCTGGCCATGTGAATGTCCATCATATTTTAAAACGAGAAACAATATTTTTTTTTCAACACAATTTTAAGGTTGAGACTGACAAACATAGATGTAGATACTAGTCGATAGTGTAATATACGATGCAGGTATGTTACTTGATCTTGAGCAGTTAGTCGATATCAAATGATTGACGGTATTTCTAGTGAGATAAGCAGGAGTTGTGAGACTTGTTGGGACCCGGCGGCATTATCTGATGACCCGTGCATTATCTTATCTGACAGAGCCCATTGCCTGTCGGTGAAAAATAATGCACGCTGAAACAATAGATAATCTAACAACGAAAAGTATATACCTTATCTGTCTAAACCACTGAGGCATTATTTTATACACCAACATCAAAACATAATACAATATAATAACTCTTTTTCTGATATATTTTGGATAACTTACAATTTATAACTAGAAAATCGTAGTTCTACGAACTTTCCACAACACTCTGGGTGACTTGCATAAAGCAGCAAGCATTGGGAGAGAAGGTGTGAAAGTTATACAATGTAGTATTTATTGAAACTTCGATGAGTTACCAGCCCAACAATGGTTATAGCTTTAGACATAATTGCCATGATTACAATTGACGTAGTGATTAACGCATTAGTCACTACTTATTAACTACTTCATCAATCGTATTTGGATGAATAAGCGCAGCCGATTTACATGCCGGATATTATTCTTAAGTTCTTGATGTATCGTATCTATTTGTATAGTCAAATCGTGGTGCATTAAAACACCGGGGGGGCAGATTTTAAAATAGACATTTTTTTTTTTTTTTTTTTTTTTTTTTTTTTTTTTTTTTTTAACACCATAGAAATAGATTTCTATTTTAAGGTAAAGACTTGTAGTGAGTGTCCAACTTACTTTTTCCCCCGTTCGTAAAGCCACATACCTGGGAGGTTTGTGGTAATGAACGTGTCTGTTCTGGCTTGGCCTTGGATATTATTGCAATTAACCATGGCAAGTGACTGTTCAAGGCGCTTTTCACATTCAATTCACTCGAGGGGGAAGTAAAAGCATGCCGTGCTTGCGTGCATTATTAAATTCTATTGTAATGATAATGCACTCATGTATTCACATCGGGTCATAATGCACGCATGCATATTCATATTTGAGGTGCGTTGCTTTCGCGAATATAATTTTACGCGAAACAAAGAAAAACCACTCGAAAAATCTCCCAGTGGTTTATTTTAGTACAAATGACCTACATAATAATAATTACACATACAACACACTTGCACACATCAACAAACAACGCGCCGCATACTACTCTTGCACATGCTCCTTAGTGATTGCCAGGGGGGGGCAGGACATGCCAACCTAACAGCAACAGCGAATTCAAAACGGGATCAACTTCCGGGTGCTAGTCTTGTTCAAAGACTTAATGGTAGGAGGGCGCTCTTACGCATATCGAACGGTTACACACAGACTTGACTAAAGACTAGGCCTGGTCACTAATATTTAAATCTAAATGACCGTTATTGGAAATTACACTATTTTGCAGCGGGGTTAATCCACTAAACCCGATGGATTTTGAAGTCAATAATTTTTTTCTTAAATTATCATCACATTACTAAGCTCTTTTGACTACCATAGTAAATGCACGTAGCAGTTCCACAAATTACCGTTTGGCAATCCCAATTCCCAAATCGAGTAGATGGTGTCCCCCCCCCCCCGGGTGATTGCATAATATCTTCCTGGACTTCCTTCAGCTGTGACGAAAAAGACTTTAAACAAGAAATTGCAATAATTCTTTCACGGTATACCATGAACAAATATCATGTTATATTCCGCCCTTTTCTACATTTACACTAGAAAATGACGTGTTTTACCTCTTTCTACCTTCTCCGTATCAGTTGTAGACAGAATTGGGACACTTAGTCTAGTTGTCGACACTAAAATAAACGAATGAAAATAAGGAAATATTAAATATAACTAGATCTGTTTGGCACGTTTTACTTTGCAATAATTTAAACTATGTTTGAAGATTGTAAGTGACTATAACATAATTAAAAAAGGAATATAAGGAATCACACCACTAAATAACTCTCCGTAGACTTGTGTACAAAATGACCTCTCACCAAACGTCGATTTCTCGGCTATAAAGCGACTGGTTACTTCAAAACTGATTTTTTTTTGGAAGATTAGCACCATACCTCTTCAACAAAAATGAAAAAGTCATATGATGAAGGCTGATTTTTTTAGCTACAGAGCGTCGAAAGATTTGCATGTTTTCAAAACGTTCACGCCTAGTTGAGTGTTACTAGTTACTAAAATTGTACAGTTTCCCCAAACCCTCAAAAATTATACAAATATGGCACAGAAAAAATCTTTACCACCCAAATGGGTTGTTACTAGTCCACACATTATGATTAATTTCAAATTTCATTTAAAGACACAACTCATCAACATTTTGTGACTCTTCATTTAGGTAAGGGCCATATTCTGGACGCCAACACTGACTCAGCACTGACGGCGTCTGCTACACCTAGTTTATTTAGTGGTGTGATTCCATAACGTATTTGCAATGCACTTTTTCCGCTCAATACAAAACAAACGCAAGTGCCACTTACGTTTGTTTTGAGTCATTTCTTTTTTTTTTTCTTGCTTCAGTGCAAGACCCACGTAAAAGGGCATTTACGTTGGTCTTGCATTAACATTTTTGCCCCTTTTCAGTGCAAGACCAACGTCAGTGCTGCACTTACGTTGGTCCTGTAGGAAACATGTTTGCCCCTTTTCAGTGCTAGACCAACGTAAGTGCTGCACCTACGTTTGTCTTGCACTGCAAAGGGACAAAGGTGTTTAATGCAAGACCAACGTACGTGCCAGTGACGTTTGTCTGTATGCCTGTATTGTGCATATTACCTGTTTCTGACGTGTTTTTACTTGCTTTACTTGCTGGAGACAGAGTTATAGTCGGCACTGAAAGGAAATAACTTTTTTGTATAAGTTAGTCATGATGTGTTTGGACAAATATCATGTGGTTTAAGCATTGTGAAGACTGTCACTTGAAATATTATACAAATATGCCCATTGTATTGACATACCTGTTTATAACACATTAAAAATAATGATAACTAAATTTCGATAAAAAGTAAGTTACGAGATTTTGCTCGATATTGCTAAATTACACACAAATGCACAAGCACAATCTTTTAACCACAACAAAACAGTTGCAAATGCTTAACTACGTGTGATTGGACCTAACAAAGCACCTTGCATTTTTTATTGTGCATGTTACCTGTTTCTGACGTTTGTGCACTAGCTGTACTTGCCGGAGACAGAGATGAAGTCGGCACTGAAAGGGAAAATGAACTTTTTGTATAAGTGGGTAATTTGCAGATATTGATAAAAAAGTAGTACCAACATACCTAATATGGCGTCACAGTGACGCCATCAAGTCCGAGAGTCGGCGAATTTGGAATTTTCCACAGAAAATAGGCGAAAATCCAATTTTGCGCTAAAAAAAGATAGGAATATCGGATTTTCATGCGGTTTTCAGCTCTAAATGATGGCAAATGACTAGCTTTACATAAACACGGAGTTTTAGAGCCATACTATGCATATTTTTTTTTTTTTCAAAAATGCACCATAAAATAGCCTTGGATGGCAACACCCCCTCTTACCCTTCGACTTTGACGGCATACCCTAACCCCGTGCTACCTTCACATTTTTTTTCACCAAAATGACCAGAAATGATGAGAGAATGATTACCTAGAAACTTTTTCACGCGAACTTTTGGCATTTTAGCGCACCGGAGCAGAGTTCATAGCAACAAAATTAAAATCGGTCAAGCCGTTAATGAGTAAATAAGTGAGGGTCCCATGGACCCCCCCTCCTTGGGCACTAACGGAAGTCAGCTGATAATATTTTTTTTTTTAAAAATCAAAGAATCAAAGCATTTTTTGTTGCTGATATACGTTTACACATACATATAAGTAAACAATTATTAGTAACACTCATATAATTAACCCTTTATGTGCTGAAAACTAACAATTTCATCGTGGACGTTGCTAAACTGTTACTGTACACACTCTATGAGAAAATTACGTGTATTTTGCAACACCCCTAAAAAATGCAGGATTCCCTAAAACTGCAGGTTTTGTGTTAAATATATGTAATTTGGGTCTTCTAGAATAGATATCAACATAAAATAAGTTTTCAAAAAGTTTGATGTAAGCACATGTGGTATACATTTTGTGCAAACATTCCTTCGGGAAAGTGGTTTCCTTAGTGTGGGGTCCCATGGAAGCCCCCATCCCCTTCATTGGGCACTAACGGGAGTGAAAACCCCTTGGTCACTTAAATGTTAAAGTTGGCCTACAAATTACCTGGATGTCTTTAGCCTCTTATTAATGCCCCTTTCTGTTTTTGTGTATACTATTTTTATGTGTAAACTATATCTCTATTCTTCCAATCCTAGACTATCATTTCCGAGCAAATTGAAGAAATTTCATATTTTGTGAAAATGTGCCAGTGATGCTTTTAGGGACTTAAACATCATCTTGTTTGGTATCAGTGTGTAGCTATATGCCCTTTCTTCAAATAAAGTAAAACATATCAAGTTTTAGTAACATGACGTTACAGTAATTGAGAGCTTATTTATAAAGTTATTTGTAAGCAAATCTCTAAAATCAAGGGGTTTTCAACCGTTTTCGCCATTCATGCAAGCACAATTGGTATTTATTTGGAATACAATGATGGGTGCCAAAGTAAGCATACACACGTTTTTACTCTGAAGAAACAAGAAAACAATACAAATATTATCAGTATTTGCTTACAGTAGCATCACACGTAACATAAGTACCATTTTTGGTATTTCACACAGTAAAGTAGAGGAAGATGGCAACCACCACCCCACTACCGTCCGACTTTGACGGGACACCCTGACCTCCCTGAAGGTGGTGCCTCCATTTTTTTTCGCTAAAGTGAAAGCAAAGGATGAACTTACAATTTCATAGCAGCTTTAGATCATATTCGTTTGCGTTTTTGTGCGACAGGGAATCATCAGTTGTGGAAGGACGAGGGTTAATACCACACGTCCAACCGATGAGCTATTTTTGTAACAACATTCCCGAAGGGGAGGGGGAGGGGTGGCTCCCACCCCCTGTGATTTTCGTTCCTGTACATCCTGTTCCTATACATTTGGTACCACAAGATAGCTTAGAGTTTGTTTTCTTTCCATTGGTATCAAAATAAGTACCAATATCCCCATTATGACGTTACTATGACGTCATATGTTGAGGAAAGTATGAAAATACTGAATTATGTTGAAAATTGGATGTTTCGCAATTTATCGACTCAAACACATTATTATATGATACCTAAATGCTCGCATGAAAATCGGATATTTCTAACCTATTATTTTGGCGAAAATTGATGTTTTCCTCCTTAAATTCCACACTGTGTGTCTTGAAATTGACGTTGGCGACATGCGAATTTTGACTCCATTGTGACGTAATCTAGGCATGTTGGTACTGATTTTGGTATCAATGTAAAGAGACAAGGACGCATAGCTATCCATTGGTACCAAAATCAAGTTCTGTGGTGTGGTATTTCCTATCTTGTGCTAGGCATGTTGGTACTGATTTTGGTATCAATGGAAAAAAAAAAAAAAAAAAAAAAAAAAAACATCCATCACTTTGGGATCACCCTGTATCTTACCAACACTCCGGGGATTTTTTTTTTTTTTGATGAAAAGGAGCGAAAAATGTCAATTGACAATTAAATTAAATAAATTGGCACGCTTTACAAGCTATAACCATGCAGAGAAACCGTATATGATCAGCAGGTATGAATTTCCCAGAGCTCCATGTCATATCGACTGTGTAAAGAAGGTCTATGGACTCATTGAAAGCCTGCCGAATATTGTGAAGAAGGAGAGCGACATCTTGACAATCGATAAATTCCTTGGGCCCGTGATTCAGTTTGCTCCCTTTGTTCGTCCAAGACGGGTAGACTTGAGGGCGCTTTGTGGATAATGTCTTTAGTCTCTACTTTGTCACGGACAATGCATTATGATGGGAAGATGGGTCCACCAGAAGACAATCTACGAGGGGAGCAGATGCCTATGTTGATGCTTCCGGTTGTGTATCATCTCCCAGCAGACGGTGATATCCAACGGGATCAAGATCATCAGTGGTTTGCTGATCACAGTTATGTATCTGATCACGCACTGAGAGCATGCGATATGGGGACTTAAATGATTGGCGGAGATGTCGCTCCTTATGAAGCTGCTCCAATTTTTCTCCTGAAGTTCCTTTGAATTTACTGAAGGTGTAAAACTACCATGATGCAATATGGATATTACATAAAGATGCGGTTTGCAGAGAGTCATTGGAGACTATAGAGTCATGTTCTTCACATTTTCTATTCGGCATGATAACAACAGTATCTTAGTCTCGCATTAGTCTTCTATCATTGCATACCTTGAATTTAAGAGCAAAGTAACTATTATGTATAGATGTGTAAGTCTAAACTTAATTGGCCAACAAAGCATCTTACAATTACCCCATTAGTATCGATATTGAAAGCCCTGATTTGCATATTCGTAGTATTTGCAGGTCAACATGTTAGTGACACATGGACATAATTTATGAGTACCTTTTAAATTATCCTCGACCTTCAAAACATAGGTCTCGTCATCTTATTTGGGCAGGTATGTGGAATATTGGCCAAGGTATGGCCAATATATAGATACGTTGATTAGAAGTTTATTTCAAGGGCTAGGGGTGCACGAACACCCATTCTACGCACTAGACTATACAGGGTCATAAGACAATAACAATTAAGCAATACAATTAGAATCCCACAAAGAAACATAAAAATAGGGGCGAAATTAGGAACAAAGGGAACACAAATTAACACGGTCTCGTTTTCACAAGGAATGAAGAAGTTTTTAATGTGTCCTAATAAGTCAAATCCTACCTTTATTGAACCCAACTTATGTATTTTTTTAATATGTCATATTTTTAGTAGGTGGCATTATCTGCCGTGTGGCTTTCCCATTGGTTTGTACAGTGGCGAAATGGATTTTTTTTTTCATGAAAACATGCTGTACCAAAGGTTAGATAATTACAAAAGTTATGAGTCGGAAAAGGTATACGGCAACGGAAAATGTAATTTGCATGTCCCTAGTAAGTATTAAAGGTCCCAGGAAATGAGATGATAAACCTACTACAAATCTTTACATGGCATTCCATTCCAATAAACAGGGCCAGAAAAAAGAATACACTACCAGTGACATCATTGGTGAAACTATTAATTTTCAGTCAGTGTCATGAATAGATTCACACCAGTCACCTGGAATTTTCTATTACTCTCTGAAAAATCAATAGTTTCACTAATGATGTCATCACCAACCAAATATTGAATGCTTTCTCACCCCTCCTTGTAGACTTGACACAATCCACATCAATTCTATTTGCATTTCCTGGGACCTTTAAATGTTAAATATGAATGATATATCGTCATGTGAGTACAACAGTGTCGAAACTGACATTTTTGGAGAATGTTTTTATATATTATGAAAAAGTAGGTCAATACGCATAATTTGTTATGCATTTCAAGTAATAGTCTCAATTTATTACAGAGCTATTAGTAGGCGTGGGCTATACAGGGGTGAAAAATCATTTTTGTCATTTTATTTTTGCAACAGTTTTTTTTGTATTCCATTTACTCTATCTCAACATGACCAAATTTCTATCTCGAAATGACCCAATTTTTCGCCTGGGAAAAGAAAAAAGTGCGCCGGGCCAAAATCCAAAATGGCCGCCATTTTCCCCAAAAAAATCACATTTGAATTTCTGTTGAGGGCAACAAAGTCGTAACTGATAGATACGACTTTGTTGCATGACACTGGAAACCAGTTATGTATATAGATACGCTGTTTTGTTTGTTTTGTTTTTTCTAAAGCGATGGGTTTTAAAACGGAGTTTAAATTTAAAATAAAACAATCTCCTTAAATTTGTTGTCAAGAGTGCATTTTTATTTTTTACCTAATTTATGCTAATTGTGACACGAAAACGCAACCGTCTTAGCCTTCTATTTTACGAGAAAAAATGACCTTTTTCATCTTCACATGTACGGCCTTCCCAAAAGCCATTGCAATCACACTCATATCCACCAGTCCCTGACACGGTGTTAAACAATAAGATTCAGAATACAAATTACATGATTTACTTCATGTTTTTGTCATGTGATTTGTTGTTTACAATAAAATGCTTAAATGCTTCCATAGAAAAGTCACATTTTGATATCGTAGTTAAGAAATTGAACAAGCTCAAACAAAAGCGTCTCGGTCAATATAGCTGCACTGTACCATCCACCATGACCAAATGTGAATTACATAGAGGGTTTATGTAACGTCAACAGAGATGTTTCTAACAAACAAAAGGAATTTATGGTGGCTTGGTGCCCTGGACCTGCCTAATATTGAATGTAATGCCCTGACCATTAATGGTCATTAATGTTCAATAGTAATCGTTTGAGTGAGAGTGTTTATCAGCGCTTATTTATAACCTATAGCACCCATGGAAGGACAATTTTCTAGGACTGCACCGCGATGAAATGGAACATACGACCTTCATTTGTTGAACTTTTAGTAGGTTGAAGCGCAGAATGATAATTCTATTTAATGCCACGTGATGCAATTATTACTAGTTAGCTTCTTTATTACAAGGGTTACAAACAAGAACCGACGCAACCCTCTATAGGACACTTTTCTAGGACTGCACAGAGAAGAAATCGAACACTCATCCTTCACTTATACGAGAAAACTGACCTTTTCGATCTTCACAGGTTAGGCCTTCCCATAAGCCAATGCAATCACACTCATGTCCGGCATTCGCTGAAACGGAACAGGAACCGCCATTTTTACATGGAATATTCTCGCATGGATCAGCTTCAGAGGTGTTAAACAAAAAAAATCAAAATACAAATTACATGATTTACGTCATATTCTTTGTTATGTGATTTGGTGTTTACATTAAAATGTTAAACGCTTCTAGAGAAAAGTTACATTTTCGTAGGTAAGAAATTGAACAAGCTCTACCATCTTGCCATAATTTCGTATAAACTTCCCGCTTTCATATCGCTCTACACCACAACCAATTAAAAAAACTCGCACGTCCATTTTGAACCAGCCACACGTTTGCAATTACCATCATCGTTACATGGATTGGGACTGCAAGGGCAGGTAAAAAGATTTTGAGTCAATTTGAAATAGCGGTAGGAGGAAAATATGACCTTTTCTAACTTCACAGGTAGGACCTTCCCATAAGCCGTGGCTCGTTGCATTACACTCATAGCTGCCATCTTTACGGGTGTTTCCATAAGGTACACACCCTTCTTTCTTACACCTTTTGAATTCGGAAACCTTGACGGATAAACCACATAAACCGTGATGGGTGTATTCCGTTACGGTTTCTGAATTCATAAGGTGTCAGAAAGAGGGTGTCACCTATGGGAAACCTCCCGTCTTTACATGGACTACCTCGCATGGATCTCTTCGAAATGATTCAGAATCTTAACATGAATTACCTCATGTTCGTTGTTATGTGATTTGTCTTTTACAGAAAATGCTTAAATGCTCACATATAATACCTTTTGATACCATGCTTAAGATTGAACAAGCTCAAACAAAAGCGTCTCGCCCAATAGAGCTCCACTGTAACCGCCCAACATGACCAAATGTGAATTACATGGAGAGTTTTATGATAGTTTAATAGGCAGCTTCATCAGAGATGTTTCAAACACACACAGGATTTATCATATAGCTTGGTGGTGACCTGCGGCTGCCTAATATGGGGAATGGAATACTCTGGCTATAAATGGTCAATAGTATTTACATAACTGGGAGCCGGGTTAAAAATGAATACAATGTTCAGACTATCTTTTGATGAGAGTGTTTATCACTACTTTTTTTAAGCTCTTCCATTTTTAAAACAGTTACTAACAACTACCCGACGCAACATTGAAGCTGATGACATTTTCTATGGGACTGCACAGCCGAGAAAATGGAACAAATTACATGACCTTCCTTTGTAAAACCTTGTAGGGATTGAAGAACAAAACGATAATTCAATTCTATTTAATGCCACGTGATGCAATTATTACTAATTAGCTTCTATCATTACAACGGTTACCAACAAGAACCGACGCAACTATAAAAGGACACTCTCTAGGACTGCACAGAGAGAAATCGAACATTCGACCTTTCATTATAAAAAACTGACCTTTTCCAGCTTCCACAGTAGGACCTCCCATAAGCCAATGCAATCACACTCATGTCCGGCATTCGCTGAAACGGAACAGGAACCGCCATTTTTACATCCTGGAATATTCTCGCGATGATCAGCCTTCAGAGGTGTTTTAAACAAAAAAAATCAAAATACAATTAACATATTTCACGTCATATTCTTTGTTAGTGATTTGGTGTTTACAGTAAACGTTACCGCTTCTAGAGACAAGTTACATTTTCGAAGGTAAGAATGAACAAGCTCCCAACCTCTTGCCATAATTTCGATAAACTCCGCCTTTCATACGTTCATATCGCGCTTACACCACGACCAATTAACAAAACTCTCACGTCCTCTTTGACCAGCCACACACGTTTGCATTACCATCTCGTTACATGGATTGGGACTGCAAGGGCATGTAAAAAGATTTGCGTCAATTTGAAATAGCGGTAGGAGGAAAATATGACCTTTTCTAACTTCACAGGTAGGACCTTCCCATAAGCCGTGGCCCTTGCAGATTATCACTCATAGCTCCATCTTTACGGTGTGTTCCTCCACTAGGTACACCCGTCTTTCTGACAGCCCTTATGAATTCGGAAACCTTGACGGAATAAACACATACACCGTGTTGTTTATTCGTTAAGGTTCATGATTCATAAGGTGTCAGAAAGAAGGGTGTCACCTTATGGAAACATCCTCTTCCTTTACAATGGACGAGCCTTCCATGGGATCAGCTTCGAAATTGATTCGAATACTTACATAGAATTACTTACCTATCATGTTTTGTTGTTATTTAATTTTGGGTCTTTACATAAAACTGCCTTAACTGCTCACTATAATACCTTTTGAACCATAGCTAGATATTGAACAAGCTCAAACAAAAGCGTCTCGCCCAATAGAGCTCCACTGTAACAACCGCCCAACCTGACCAAATGTGACTTACAAACATTGAGGGTTTATGAAGTTTTATAGGCAGCGTCCATCAGAGATGTTTCACGACACACAATGGATTTAATCATATAGCTTGGTGTTGCTGATTCTGCCTAATTGATGGAAACTCTGGCTATTAATGGTCGAATAGTGATTTTAACAAGTACTGTGATGCGTTTAAAAAATGGATACAAGGTTCAGCAACTATCTTTTAGTGGAGAGTGTTTATCAGCTACTTTTTTTAAGCCTTCCATTTTTAAAACAGTTACTAACAATCCGCTACGCACATTGAGAGCTGATGACAATTTTTCTAGACGGCACGCGAGAAAATGGACATATTAAATGCACCTTCCTTGGTAAACTTGTAGGGATTGAAGAACAAAACGATAATTCAATTCTAGATTTAATGCCCGTTATGCAATTATTACTAATTAGCTTCGATCACTACAACGGTTACCAACAAGAACCACGCAACTTCAATGACACTCCTCTAGACTGCACAGAGATGAATCGAACATTCGAGCCGACCTGTTCATTATAATACAAACTGACCTTTTCCATCTTCACAGGTAGGACCTTCCCATGAATCCAATGCAATCCCACCCACTCAATTCTCGCCATTCGCTGACAGGAACAAGCACCCGCCAGTTTTACATGGAATATTCTCGCATGGATCAGCTTAGAAGTGTTAAATGATTCAAATACAAATTACATGATTAACGCAATGTTCTTGTTACTGAATTTGGTGTTTACATTAAATGTTTAAACGCATCTTGAGAAAAGTCACATTTCGCAACTAAGAAATTGAACAAGCTCAGCCATCTGCTTGCCATACATTTCCGTATAACTTCCCGATTTCCATCGCTCTTCACACCACAACCAATTAAACATTCGCACGTCCATTGAACAGCCACACATTTGCAATTACCATCATGGGTCAATTTGGGAAATAGGGGTAGGAGAAAAGTGTGACCTGTTCTAACTTCAACAGGTGGGCCTTCCGCATAGCCATTTGCAATCACAGCCAATATTCTGCCAGTAACTGACACGAACAGACAACACGCCGCTTTTACAGGACTCGTCTCGCAATATATCACAGCTTCAATTGTTTAACAAATCAAGAAAAGATTCGTAATACAATTAAACAACATGATGTTCTTTGTACGTAATATTTTACATTAATACGCTTAAATGCTTCATAGAAAGCCACCCTTTGATATCGCAGCTAATGAATGGGAAGAACTCATGAGCTGCACTTCCGTACAATATGACTAAATGTGAATTACTGGAGAGTTACATGAGATTTTTTATTAACGTCATCTGATATGTTTCAAACAAACCATAATAGGCATTTAATCAATCTGGCTGGGGGTAACCAAGCTGAAGGCGATAGTGAAGTGTTATCAGGTACATTATCTTCCAATTATTACAAAACAGTTTCTACAAGCACCGACGCATCATGGAACGGCATTTTCTAGGATTGCACAGCGAGGAAATGGAACATTATGTCCTTCATTTGTTGAACTTGTAGTAGATTGAAGAACAAAAGGCTAATTCCATGTGATGCAATTATTAATACATTAGCTTCTATTACTATAGCAGTACAACACGAATCGACGCAACATAGGAACTTTTTTACGACTGCACAGATAGAAATTGGCACATTCGGCCTTCTTCCTTGTATATAAGAAAAACTGACCTTTTCCATCTTCACAGGTAGGGGGCCTTTCCCATAGCCAATGCAAATCACACTCATGCCGCATTCGCTGAACACGGAACATCACCCGCCATTTTTACATGGAATATTCTCGCATGATCAGCTTCAGAGAAGTTTTTTACAAAAGTTTCAATAACAATTACATGAATTACCTCATGTTTCTGTTACGTGCTTTGGTATTTCATTAAATGTTTAAACGCTTCTAGAGAAAAGTCCACATTTCGTAGGTAAGAAATTGAACAAGCTCTACCATCTTGCCATAATTTCGTATAAACTTCCCATGTCACATCGCTCCTTCACCACAACCAATTAAAATTCAACGTCCATTTGAACCAGCCACACTGCAAGGACATGTAAACAACTTTGGGTCAATTTGAAATAGGGTTAAGGCGAAAAGTATTACCTTTTTCGAAAACTTCACATGTAGGGCCCGTTTCCCTAAGCCATTGCCAACACAACCAATATCGACAGTAACTGACACTTACAGGCACCGCCGTTTTTACAGGGACTAGTCACTCCCCTCGCATGTATCAGCTTTCACAATTATTAAAAAATAAACAAAAAGATTCGGAATTTTGCTGCCAGTAATTTTTGAAATGTTATATTTTTTTTTACGTGATTTTTTTTACACTAAAATGCTTAAAAAATGCTTCCAATAGAACAGCCACCCTTTGCTATCGTAGCTCATGAATGGAAGAACTCCAAAAGTGTCTCTTCAATAGAGCTGCACTGTACCGTCCAATCTGACGCGAATTGAATTACATGAGATTTTACATGAGAGTTTATTAACGCCGTCAGAGATTTTCACACAAACACAGTTAAGGATTTATCAATTGGCTGGTGGTAACCAAAGTTGAAGGTGAGAGTGAAATTGTTTTCATTTACGTTTTATCTTCCTTATTACAACAGTTACTAACAAGCACCGACGCAACATGGAACACAATTTTCTAGGATTGCACAGCGAGGAATGAACATTATGTCCTTCATTTTTTTGACTTGTTGTAGATTGAAGAACACAATGATAATTCCATGTGATGCACTGATTAATACCATGAAACTTCTTTTACTACAGCAGTCACCAGCAAGACTCACCATATGACACTTTGCTAGAAGTGCACAGAGAGGAAATCGAACCTTCGGCCTTCCTTTATATAAGGCAAAACTGACCTTTTCCATCTTCACAGGTAGAGGGCTTCCCATAACCATGCGAATCACAATCATGGTCCGCCATTCGCTGACACGGAACCAGAAATCCGCCATGTTTTTTACATGGAAATTCTCGCATGGATCAGCTTCAGAGGGTTAAACAAAAAGATTTCAAATTCCCAATTACAAATGGCATATCATGTTTTTTGCTTACGTGATTTGTGTGGTCACATAATGATGTTTTAAAAGCTTGTCTAGAAGTTCTTGTTTGGTGTGTGGTTTGTTTGTTTTCCTTCCCCCTCCCCGGTCAATTTCGCAATTTAACGTGTTCCACTTTATAAAAAAAAAGGGTCGTTTTCGTTTGCGTGCGAATTAACCCTCGTCCGACCAAGTGGGGGTGGTTACCTAATGGGTGATCTGTTCGCACAAAAAAGCAACGAATATGATCTAAGAATTTTATTATGGTAAGTTCATGTGTCATTTTAGCGAAAAACAGGGAGTTACCACCTTCAGGAGGTCCAGGGGGTCAAAATCGGAAGGTAGGAGGTGCACATCGATTCACTAATTTTTTGTTTTTTTTATCATTTGTGAAGTGGGCCCTCTGTTGGTAAAGCTTCACAAGTTAGAGGCTCCTATTGGCTTGACATGTCCACTAATCCCCCTCCCTGGTGTATTCCATGGAACTTTCCGATTCGTTTACAAAAAGAGATTTTTTCTAGTACACAAACTGTACCCATCAGCTTCAGCTGATTTTAATAATTCTATTCATTGTATCAAATTTGCCCTGAGTGACAGCTCAGGGCTGGATCAAAAAGTGACAGAAGTTGGCAGTGCTGTGAAAAAGGTACTGTCTAATATATTACTTCTAATATTTTAAATCCAAGTATGTGTATTTTATTAACTAAACCACAGAATAATGCTGCTTGCCTGGCTACAAATACTCGAAGCGGGTATAGGGCATTTTGGCCTATAGTTACCGTGTAAATGCCAAAAATGGTACTTTATGTTACGTATGATGCTACTGTAAGCAATTCTGACATATTGTATTTTTTTCCTTAATATTTAAAATAATAACATGTGTAAACGCTACTTTGTCACCCATGATTCTCAAATAAATACAATTTTTGCTTGAATGATGAAAAAATGGTCGAAAACAAACCCCCTTGCTGTTTGGGCCGATTTGCTTACAAATTAAAACTTGATATTGTTTGCTTACTTGATTTGAATAAAGGACATAATTTATTTAGCTACACATTGATACCAACAAGACGATGTCTGTCGCTTAATTACGAAAAAATTAGTTGGAACATAGAAAAACCCTTGGGTGGACGAGGGTAAGCGTGGGTGTATATTGGAATTTCAATTTGCAAACGACATTCGATTTCGTTAAAAGGCGTTCGACTTCATGAATTGTCATCACTTCCGTAACTAGCTTAATCGATTTCACTTGGATTAGCTTCTTTTGAACCATTGAGCAATAACACCAAATGAAAATTATTCTTGTGAATTAGCACGATTTCCCGTTTTAATCATTGAGCCCCGGCGAATCAATTTCATTCCTCAAGCATTTCGGCATTGATATACTACAGGGACTATACTAGATTAGATAAATGAATTGAAATAACTGCATTTATAACAGAATGCTTATCACATCATGAAACTAGGGCTGAAATCCTGAAATTCAGGGAATTTCCTGAACTTTTAGATCCCCGTATAAAGAAAAGCATAATGTTGGCCTATCTGAAAGGAAAGAATCATGATTATACATATTTTTTTTTTTGTTTTGTTTAATGTCGACTAACTGTTTTCAGTCAACGGATTCATAATCCTAATGAGCATAGCACAACTATGTCCATCATTAAAACACGGGAGGCCTTTAAAAGACAATATCAGTACTATTGCTGAGCATGATACATATAAAGTGGCAGTCCTGTATACACGGCCAATTTCTTCATGGTAGTTACCTCATAGCTACCACTGAGTAGACACGGATTACCTACGCAATAGACGTACACTCGCCGGCCAGGATTCCATGTATTTTGCCGCAAAGACGGATAGTGTACACACAGCGGCTGTCAGCGCCATCGTGGAGTAGCTACGTGGTTACACTGGCTCTCACTGGTTTCTCATGGCCAATTTTGTTTTTAGATATTTTCGGCATATATTTGCATTTTTTATTAAATGTGCAGAAATATAGGGGTTTTGATGATGGCCGATTTGAATTTTGTAATGATTTTCCTTAAAAATGATAAAAAATGCTAAACAGAGAACAAGTGTATAGCGCCCTCATTACGTCCACTATCAAAATGGCGTCCTAGCAACCGCGTGGTAGCCACGTGTCTACTCCGGTACTGTCTACAACATATCCACCTTCTCTCCACCTAGTGGGCAACTACTGTAGGAGCTATTGGGATAGGTACAGCGGAGTAGCCATATCACTGTATACCTAAATAACTGCGTACTTTGCAAGCTCTGTCTTGCAGTTACTGCCTGGCAATTAGCCCAGTGTGTACTGTGCAGTAGCTGCCGCGGTAGCTGCCGTATAGGCTACCACGGGAGTAAGAAAACGGTCGTGTATAATGAAAAGTCAAAACAACTCCAGTGCTAAGCTCAAGTTTATGTAAAGCAGAGAATGAAATGTCAAACATTATTCAGTTCTATAAGCAACGTCACTTAAGTGCTGTGTCGGCCAATCAAAATCATGAATTTCTGTGAGGTATTTCAAAAAATAGACCCACAACGCGTTGCTAGAAACCTTGCAACGCGTTGCAAACCTTCACAACGCGTTGCGAGCTTCACAACGCGTTGCAAGCTTCACAACGCGTTGCTAAGGTTAACAAGCCATAAGGGTCATAACGTATTGCCGCAACGCGTTGTGAGAAAGTCACAACGCGTTGCGACATTTCGGCAACGCGTTGCGACATTTCGACAACGCGTTGCGACATGTTAGCAACGCGTTGCGACATTTCAGCAACCTGTTGCGGTGTCGGCCAATCAAAATCATGAATTTCTGTGACGTATTCAAAAAGAAAAATCTCACAACGCGTTGCTGACCTTCACAACGCGTTTGCAAACCATTCACAACCGTTGCAGCAATACGTTATGACCCTGGTTGCCTTCACAACGCGTTGTGAAGTTTTACAACGCTTTGTGAAATTCCACGCGTTGATGGCTTGCAACGCGTTGTGCAAGCCATAAGGGTCATTACCGTATTGTCGCAACGCGTTGTGGATCTATTTTTTGAAATACGTCACAGAAATTCTTGAATTTTTGATTGGCTGACGCCGCAACGCGTTGCCGAATGTCGCAACGCGTGCTACTTTCTCACAACGCGTTGCGCAATACGGTTGACCCTTATGGCTTGTACCTTAGCAACGCGTTGTGAAGCTTGCAACGCGTTTTGAACTCGCAACGCGTTGTGAAGTCCGCAGCGACACTTTTGTGAAGGTTCGCAAGCTTGCCAGTATCTATCACGTTGTGGGGCTATTTTTTTGAGAAATACGTCACACAGACATTCACAGGAAAATTTTTGATTGGCCGACACAGCACCGCTTGCTGAAATGTCGCAACGCGTTGCCGAATGTCGCCAACGCGTTGCTTACTTTCTCGCAACGCATTCCAGCAATACGTTATGGCCTTTAATGGCTTGCCAGACGCGCTGGCCGCTTTCACGCGGTGGGATTTTTGCGGCGAATGTTTGTGTAATTGCTGACTTTTAAATGCGTTTCTTTTCATACCAAAAATTAAAATACGCCAAGCCTGAATGAGGTTAACTAGTGAGGTCCCAGGGACCCCCCCCCCCACCCCTTCCTTGGGGACTAACGGAAGTCATCTGAGAACATTTTAAAAATCAAAGAACCAAAGCTATTTTTGCTGAAGATGTTCACACTCATGTAAATAACAATTAAGTAACCTTACAAATAATTAACCTTTATGTACTGAAAACAAACCGATTTCATATTGACGTTGCTAAACCGTACTGACAGCTTGGAAAATGACGTGTATTTGCCAACACCGTAAAAATACAGGAATCCCTAAACTGCAGGTTTTGTGTTAAATAATAGATATAATAGACATCAACATGAAATAAGTTTCAAAGATTTTACGTAAGTGCAAGGCCTCGTCTTTTTGCCCAATTTTTGTTTGTTTTGTAACAATGTTTTGCCCCTAAGTTGCAGCGCAAATACATTTTCATTTATTTTTAGACCTTTACATATGTATAAATTTCGTGCACAATTTCCTCGGGAAATCCGTGTGTCTTATGGGGTCCCACCATGCCCCCCCCCCCCACCCTGGCCTGAGGGGGAGTGAACCCCCTTATGTGGTCACTTAAGTGTTAACAAAATGAAGTTATACAGCGTCACAGAGAACTTTTAATACTGAAAAATTTACTTTTCTAAATCGCAATTCAAAGTGGTCTGTTGAAATGAAATCACTGTTAAAGACAAATGTTAGTGTGTTTCGAAAAGTTTTTTAAACACATTTCCATGAGATGGATTGAAAAAGGTAATGGTCTAATTATTACTCTAATATTTTAAATTCCAAAAAAGAAAAAATGTGTATTTAATTAACTAAACCACAAATAATGCTGCTTGCCTGGCTCCAAAACTCGAAGAGGGTATAGGGGAGGGCATTTTTGGACTATACGTTACGTGTAAAATTCCAAAATGGTACTTTATGTTACTTTTTTATTTTTTTTATGTTTGTTTGTTTGTAGTTTTATAATTTTTTCTTAATAACTTTAAAATAATAACAGTTACGCTTACTTTGGCACCCATGATTCTCAAATAAATACCAGTTTCAGTTTTTAAAACACATTTTTCCATGAGATAGTTTGTGTTACTGTGGTCACTCGATGATTTTCTATATCAAGATCTATTTCATTTCACTAAGTTATTAGTATCTGGACCAAGCATTACTATTGTTTAGGAAATTGAGGGCGCCCTGCTCGGACATCTCTGAGTCAACCTTTAACAGTACATTGGTCTGGAATACTCCTGGAGCACTGTGACAATCCTGTCCTGTCTATTTAGGATTTACCTTGGACCGCACTCTTTCTAATAAGAGCCACCAAGAAGACGAGGGAAAGTATGGTTCACGCATAGCATCTTGAAACAAACTCTCTGCACAAGATTGGGTGCTCTCCACCCATATACCCTACGATCAACGGAACTTGCCCTGTGCGCTACTCATGTGCAGAAGATGCTTGTTTTGTATTAAAGATCGATCCATGCCAAGAAACTTGATCCAGTGTTAAATGCCTCCTGGTCGCTTTATCACGGGTCCCAACTAAATTTCTACATCCAGCAGGCAATTGCTCCACATACTCCGTCGTAGTGTAGCGTTAGCGAGCATACGAAAGCGTAGCTGCCAAGTCCCTAATGTGAAGCAACCAATGTCTGGGACAGACCATTTTTGCAACTGCCTTAAATCGGATCGAGAGAGAGTTCCCAAGCAAAGTCCAACCCCTTAAAACAGCTCTAAGAAATATAAGAAGATGTCTTATTTTAGAATACTTGCTATCACCAAGTAACATCTATTGGTATTGAACCGGGAGCCCTCCTCTACCTGAGCTGTCCCTCCTCATGGGCTAATGACGATGTCTCAACATATTGAGAACCAAACCGGCTGATCTACTGTTTCCTTGCGAAGGGGGCTACCTGGAAGCAGATCGAAACGACCTGTATTGTGGATCAGCACCACATACAATGGCAAAAAGACATCTCTTGGTCTTCCAATGCGGAGCCACAATGCACAGACAAGCCTTGCTGTAATTCAGTGAAGCGCCCAGACATTGTAGCACATCTCTTGCTGGATCATATTTTGAGAACCACTGTGTTTGATACGATGCGAAGAAGACGAAGTGATATTGTCTCCTTCTTTGGCTGTGCATATCTTATCTATGTATATTGTCGTGAAAAGAGGCATATTTTGCATCTAACGATGTTTTATACTGTCTGTTTTGAAAAAACATCTTTCCCCGAACGCTTGTGTGTGCCTCAATGACAATTGTTAACCTTTGTTTGATTTTATGAAATGGGGTAAAGTCACTAGGGGCCATAAAAGGTCCAAACAGATTACAGCCCACATTAAGTCATGGCCAGTGGTTATTTTTGGTTTTGGGACCATAGCATCTTATTTGACATAGAAATGTAGTTTTTATAGATTTTCAAAATACCCTTGTTAAGCTAAACTGACCTCTTATTCCTAAGCTGCCAGCATCAGATTTTCCGTTTCGTTCACCCAATTATTGATTAATTTTCCTATATATCACCTTGAAGGGGAGTCCCCTGATTAGGATTATGTTTTTTCCGCTCCGAAAAAGCTGCACGGTAGCGTGTCCTGCCCATTTCAAAATGGACGCCTTGTTATTATGTAAAACCGCCATTAAAATTTTTCATTACGGATTAAATTTTTATCACGACTACAAGAAACCAAGTTTTTAACGGCCTAAATGAGAATTAAAACATCTAGGCGTCCCAGATGGCCGCCGCAAGATGCATATTTTGTCAAAATGAAAATTTAAAACCCAACCTACTTGGGAGGAAGCTTGACGGCAGCTTGTCCGGCCGGCACCTCGAGCCCGATGCGCACAAGTATCGTCGAGGAATAACGTTTCCTGTGCCGACTCGCTGGATCTTCATGGGTGCCAGCCCAACGACCTACGCACCATCTGCCTTGGCTCTGGGCTACAGCACTGCGTGAATTGCCCGCCCCAGCATGGGCAACAGCTCTCACACCAGAGCTGACACAGTCTCAACAGACCCTTGAGACCCTTCCTGTCTGCCTCCGTCCTACTCCCATCCTGAATTACCTCCAGTGCTTTCAGGCATTGACCTGCATTACTTCGGAGAGAACACCACCCGCAATGAACTAGTGAATAAGGCCCTGCTGACAACAAGCACCTGCTGGCATACACTGTCAAAGAATCACACCTACTCGGTATACAGAGACTGCGCTCTCACCTACCTTTCTGCCGACACGCTGCTAAACTCTCCCAGTTCCCCTTTTCAACATCTTAAAAAAAAAAAAAAAAAACAGACATGAATACTGGCCTGGCTAGATACCCCAAAACCATTTTCAGACTCTCTATACCCTAAGACACGAACTACACACCTGGCGTCAATCTCCGCACTCAATGAATGGTCACTTTTAAACCGGATTCGCATAGGAGTCTGTCGCTTCAATAGCAATATTCACCGATGGGGCTTGCGGCCATCGCAGCCTGCCATGTGGTTCTCTATCACAGACTGCAGATCACTTCTCATGAGTGCCCGACCTTATCTTCACACCACCGGTGGACATAGTTTTCTCAAACCCCAACCAATCAACATTGAGGTTGGCTCCAACGATTACAACATATTTAGATGCTGCCTCATCGCAAGAAGAAGAAGAAGAACATGCAAATGGTTGAAATAAAAATCTGGGTGATATTTTGGAGCTCCCCAAAAATGAATTTATGGCATTTATATCTATTTATATTTTACGTACATGCTTGTTTTTTAAGATGGCGGTGGTAAATCAGGGAGAAAAGCAGCTCTACCCATCTCTATTTCGACGTTATTAAACCACACTTTCTAATAATGAACCTAAATCCTTTCCAAGATGTAAAAAATATTAAAGTGGGGTATTGACTTTTCCTAGAGAGTGCCGTTACTATAGCTGGTTACTACTTGGGCCATATACCGTAGTTTAACTGACTCTATAATAGTTCAAAGGAAGACAACAGCTCATATCAACCTGATATAATAAAATCATAATAAATTGGCGTGTACTGTATTTAAGGACTACTCAGTGACGTCATGGGTGTTTCCCAGTAAAAATAAACAATATGCTTATGAAGTGAAAAAATTGTCTATATGTAAAAGGAAAATTTAAATATGGTGACCTAAGTTTTTTTCGAGCACATCATGTGCTATTTTTGTTTCTGACTTGTACCACATCCATCTCTCTCTCTCTCTACTGCCTAGATCAGCTTCCTTCCCAGCGTCAACTAGTGTTGAGTGGTCTGCAATTATCCAGAAGTACGAGAGGAAATTGCGGGAAAATGTTGTTAATAGATTTCGTTATGGTTCTTATTATGTCGAAAAAGATGTGCATGGGTGTTTTTCTTCTTGATTTATGTCCCCCGGAGCGGGTATAACGGCCGCCATCATGAATTATGATCATTTCCGCAATACACAAATGTCATTAAACCTCTTTTTGGTGCTCTCAAAATATTACTCGCATTCCTACCCCATCTATTTGGCAATTTTAGTACATTTAACAAAACATGCCTCCTACCGGCGGCCATCTTGGACACTTAAATGTTTAAGCCCACTTCAGGAAGGCAGAACTTTATTTCGTTTAGTCCTGGAAAAAAATTCCTAACTATAATGAAAATACAATAGCAGTTTTTAATAAAACAATGGTGGCCATTTTGAAATAGACAGTACGCGCTAATGTGCAACTTTTCGGGGCGGAAACATACCTAATCCTAGTCAGGGGGACACCCGCTTCAAGGTAATATATTGGAAAATTAATCACCGGGTGGGTGTAACAAACTCAAATTTTAAGGCCCGTACTGGCTCATGGGCTAAATAGGTAGACACAAAAGTGCAGAAAATTTTCAACACACCAAGGCTTGAAGAAATTACATTTTGGAGGCAAACTTGAAAAACTGACATACGGCAGCTATTTTGGAAATTGAAATATTTTGATATATGGTATCCATTTGGATTTTGTAAGTTGCCTTAACCATCTCGTGATGCCAACAACTTATAATTGGAAACCAAAAATTGCCCAATTGTCAGTACTTTGCTCCTTAAGGCCTGTCTAAAACCGACGTTTTGGGGGGGGGGCTTACAAGAACCCCCCTTCAGATTTTTTCCCTTTCCCCGGCACTAAAACCCCACTGTTGGTGCCAAATTACTTTATGTAATTGTCAATTGACATTTTCCGCTCATCTTCATCAAAAAAACGAACGTCCACCGGAGAATCTTGTAAGATACAGGGTGATCCCCAAGTGATGGATGGAGTTGGATATCACCCCCCCCCCCTTCCCGGGAGAGAAGTACCAACATGCCTAGCACAACACAGGAATATCAGAGACACTTGATTTTGGTACCGATAGATAGCTATGGTCCTCCTCTTTCCAATGATATCAAAATGAGTACTAACATGCCTAGCATTACGTAACATTGACGTCATAAAGTTCGTATGTCAGCAAAAAAAAAATTTAAAAAATTTCGCCAAAAAAGTGAGCAATATCCGATTTCATGAGGTTTTTGCCTCTACTTGATGGGAAATGAATTCTTTTATATAATACGAGCATTTAGTGTTTTGTATTAACGTTTTTGAGTCGCTAAAATTGCGAAATATAAAATTTCCACCCTATTTTCATATACTTTCCTCAACATATGACGTCATAGTGACGTCATAATGGGGATGTGTATATCAATTTTGATACCAATAGAAAGAAAAAAAAAAACTCTAAGCAATCCTGTGGTACCAAATTTACAGGAATCGAATGTTCAGTAACGAAAATCAGTGGGTGGTAACCAACCCCACCCCACCCCCTCTCGGGAGTTTTGTTAAAAAAATGGCTCAGGCAGACGACGGTTAATGCTTCAACACTCACTTTTGCGCAGTCATTTTGAATTTGGGGCATAAGGTAGCTATTTTGGATTTTGAAAGCTGTTTTAATCAACTTGGCATGCCCGAAAACCTAAAACTGGGCACCAAAAACAGTCTAGAAACATTGTCAAACAGAAAATGAACACCATTTCCCTGTTGCGCGTGGCTGTGGATCCAGCTAATTTCCCAGAATTTAGTCGGGTCCATAGCCACGCGCAATAGGGAAATGGGGTGAATCGGCTGTGGACTCGACTACTTTCCCAGAAATTGCTGCGCCGAAATACCGGGCTATGCCGAAACGCCCGGTCTTTCGGCAGATGACCTTGCCGTACAGCAGGGGTATCTGTCGAAACGCCTGGCGTTTCGGCAATTATTCATGCCGAAAATGCGGGATACGTCATAACCCTGCCGAACGGCAGGGTTACTTGCCGAAACAATGGGTTATCCCAGTAGTTCGGCACAGAGGGATCCTTATTACAGCGTGCGGTTGTTGGATGTAATAAGTTCTTATGTATATTGGCTGTACGGACACAGGATGACACGAAATAGGTGTTCAGTTGACTCAGCTCGTACGACAGGCTAAGATTAGCTTTAAAGTAATAATTTTAGGGCCCGTTCATTATTTACAAGGGAGGGGTCGCAGGAATTGAAAGATGTGTTTGGAAAATTGCATAACCCCAATGTAAAGTTACATAGGCCCTATTGCATGCATAGAACCCACACACCCATCCCACACACACAATTATGTACATCATATGATTTAGGCCTACTGCTGATATGCAGATAGGTGCTTGGTTTACTGAATAATACATTTAACATGACCCCCCCCCCTCTCCATCAGAAAAAAATAAAATCAAATAAAAAAAATAATTTAACCCATTAGATCATCCCCTATTTGCACCAAAATGCACTCAAAATGTAATAATTTATATTTTAAAATAGATAAACAATTATTTCCAAGTTTTGGGCCAAATTAATAGTTCTTTGCAATTTTTATTATTTTCGATTACATTTCGCTCAATGGTGAAATCGGGATTTTATGAAACCGGGAACGAACGTAACTCAAAAACGAAAGGTCGTATCAACATAAGCATCCAAAGGGCTGTGAAACCATGAAGCCCAGTTTTTGAATTTGGGCTTCATTTGAATTATAGCATAACGTTCAGCTCCTGGTTGACATGGCAACCATATCAAAAAATCCGCTTTCATGGTTCCCATTTTCAAAACTTTTTACATGAGCTAAATATGATATACGACATGAATAGTAATATTGGTAAGTCAAGAAAATTGCAGTTCGAAGTCTGAGGTAAAAAACGTAGGAACCACCCCCTTAAAATATTGCCCAGAGTTAGTGTTATATTTAAGACGCAGAATTTTCAAAGTGACGGGAAATAAAAAGTGGGATCGTAAGCGCTAGCTATCTGCAATGTTCGTATATTTTAGCAACCATAGGCTGTTATCGTGATTCGAAGTAAATGCTAACAACATAGTGGTATATATTTGTTAATTGTAATGTTCACAGCTTGAGTTTCCTTTTTTATAAGGGAGCCGCTATTCCTATGATAGGATGCCTCGCTTGTAACGCAGTTATATCTAATTTGCAGTAAATCGTGAATTTGGCAAGCCATATGGTCCCGCGATCTTAGTTTTGAACATGCAAGCAGTATGGAAATGTCATGTATGTGTTCGTTATAACTAAAAATACCGGGGTCCCCCCAAAACGCCCCCAATGTCAAGTCTTTATTAAACATTTATGCACATTATTTTACATAAAATATTATCATTATCTTTTCATTACAGGAAATCCCCGTTGGTTCGGATCTACAGGGACTGGAGTGTGGCCAATGGAATAACATTCACGTTTTTTTCACTTCTAAGAATGACAGCATTGACTCTAAAAGAGGGGAATGTCAAACTCCAAACAAAGATGTCCCTGGAGGTCACTCACTAGAAAGATGTCAATTCTAAAGAGTAAGAAAATAGTAAAGAGGACACCATGCCGTATCAACCTGTTTATAATGATTCAAAAACTTTGTAAATCATGTACGGTTTGAAATACTGTTATGCATATGATATCCTGTCGGTGTTACAAGTGAAAAAAGAGGTTTGTTCAATTGGCCACAATTCAGTAATTTTCGGAACCCGAATCAAACGGGGTTTTCTGCAACTTTGAAGCTAATAAATTTTCCAATAGTGCAAAAAATATGTGCATAAATAAAGACGTGAAATTGGGGTAAAAGTTGTTTTTTTTTGGGGGACACATATATATATATCTATATATATATATATATATATATATATATATATATATATATATATATATAATATATATATATTATCTATATATATATATATACTATATATATAAAATCAAGTTAGGTTAAAACCATCCAATAGGAGGAAAAACGTGCTCAACCATTAAGGAGCAGTCTATTGGTTTAAGACTTGGAAAGTTTACTTCATAATGTCTACAGTACTGTTTCGTTAAGGGCGAAAGCCCCACTCCTCAGAGACCAAAGGCAGAATGAGATAAAATTACCTAAACATACCAGGGATATCATGGACCAGACAGGATAAACAGTGAAAAAAGGATTACATAAATACATTGCACCAAGACATCGGACATGTAGACGTGATAATTAGATTTAAGCTCATCATAGTACCATAAACTTTATAATACCTAAGCTTAATAGTTAATAAACAAAGAATAGTCAATTAAGGGAGTCAATGGTGACTCTGGAAGAAAATCAATTGTAATTATTTGTGATTACACAGTAAATGTTTCCGTCTATGGCGACAAGCACTCACAAGTTCGTTCCTTTTGTTAAGGGATGAAATGTTAGGTTTTTAAAATGATGGGAAAATTCTCTTCTGGCACAGTGCATTTTTTGCTCGAAGGTGAGTACGGTTTCCTTTGCTTACCTACAATTTTCACTTTATAGAATAACGGTACAGTTTTGTCCTTTAATTTCCAGAATATTCCACTAAAGAGTTGTCGAGTTTCTAGTGTTTATGTTTGAAGATTGAAGTATGTCTGCATATCGCGACTCTAAAGCTGTTTACTGTGGAGTCCGATATAAGTTTCTGCAGCCATGTTGTCCTGTCTTGTCACAGTGGCTTGGTAAATTATGCCTCTAGGGAAGAATCCTTTTCAGAGGACACTCGTGTTTAACACGGCCAGTTGCAATTGCTTTGAATATCATTTGTTTTGGAGCAAGCAGATTGGTGATTGTAGATCCATTATGCGTGATATCATATTTGCCTATGTCGCATACAAGGAGTAACTTATTTTAGATCGTATTCTGTTTAGCAATTATGGAGGATATGGCCGTGAGGGAAAATTTGTCCAGAAGGTGAAAGAATTTTTACCGAATGTTGGTTGCGACCCATTTTGACTGTAGGGGGGATTGAAACCAAGCTTATTTCCTTGTCCGTTTCTGTGCGAGTTTTTCTTGTTTGGGTTGTTTTCTGAGGGTGATTACGGAGTTTGCTAATCAGTATCCACTCTTATGGAGGTCTCCTGGTGGGGCGGTGATGCATGATTGAATATTTCTTCATTTGAGGGAAATGTCTAGAGAGTCTTTTGTTGGTACTTCGGGAACATTTCCTCAGAATCGATGGTGGATGATTGCTCTCTTTGTGAACATATAGAGGCATATTGTTCGGTTTCATGTCGGCTTGTTAGGATCCGGATGTTAGAGTCTAGAGAAATATCGAGAAAGTCAACAATGTTTATATTTAGAGTATATATATATATATAATATATATAGATATATATATATATATAGATATATCTAGGATATATATATATATATCGTGTTAAGAAATCCGTTTGGTGATTTACAGTGCTGGTATTGAAAATTGTGTTATGGTATCACAACGTTTCGGGCATACCCCTTTTTCAACGTGTGGTCCAAGAGCAAGCGCTAAAATATACAAGGCAAAAAGCAAGCAAAAAAAAAATCAGTAAATTAAAAGAACATGGAAACAAAAGTAAAATCATTATAAAGGTGTACATTGAAAAAAAAAAAAGTAATAGCCGAGTGATGGCACGAGAACCAGTAAATAAGATGCTTAAGTGGTAAGGTGTGAATCACCTAGCAATTCAGAGTTTAAAGAGCTGACCATGAGAGGGTTTGGAAAGGCTCCTTTAGAAGCACAGAGTGAGAGCACCTAATTGACAAATGCCTGAAAAAATGGCATGAAAAGAAAAAAAAAGTCATATGTCAAAAAGTAAATTATGTGTTGAGACCACCTGGATTTAAAAGTGCCAAGTATGAAATATAAACGATGTTCTGCTTCAGACGTTTCCGAGTGGCTCCATTCAAATTTAACAGGGCAGTCACACTAAAATCCCACAGCTTGAGTTTCTGAAGGCAAGTACTCCTTTGTGAAATTAAATACCATATCCAATTCAGGATGAAGGAGGGTTGAAATGTTTTGCCACTGGAACTCCTCTGAAATTGTTTTTGATGGACGAAGTGTCGGTTTGTCCGATCTGCGAGAACGACGCCTGAGTTTAACTATATACAAAAGTTGACATTTTCTGACAAGTGGATTAGCATAAAAAAATAAATGAATGCCCTGTGAAGCGACTGTGACTTCAAAAGATCCTTGCGGACTTTCAATTGTGAAGTTGAGTGTCATTAGTCACATATTACAAGTGTGCACCGTTTCGCTTACTATGGAGTAAGTTCCGGGGACGGTCGTTTGCAATGGTTTGGGGTGGACAGCACGACCAAGTGATTGGCAAGATTGCGATCACCGTTGTAAGCTGCTAATGGGGATTGTGGGGAAAATTTCCTTTGTACTGGAATCCTCCATGAGGGAGGATTTGAGTTTCCTCAAGATAATGCGGCGGACAGGAATGGGATGGATTGAAGGGTGGTATGGTAATACAGTGGGATACGATCCGACTGCTTGGGTTCAGAAGGCTGAAGGGCCGTGGTTCTGCCTGATTTGCTGATTCTGTTCAAGTAGCAGCTTTGCGTGAGAGTGGGAGGAACTGCGGGCGTGAAGAGTTCGTCATTGTCGGAGATATATGAACAAAGTCTGTGCTGTCGGAAACATATATGCGTTTAGCACGTAACAGTTGAGAGTAAGGATTTGCGTTCTTACATAAAGGTGGGTTGGCTTATGGATATAATAAATTAGCTTTGTGAGTCTGTCTCCTTGAAATATATGTTAGATGGGATAGTGTTTGTTTTGGATAGACAATTGAAGAACCAAAAATGCAGCATGGTCAGATATTGAATGTGTGAATTTCAGTGATGGGTGTGAAAGTTGGAAACGAAATCAATGATAGATTCAATTCTGAAGAGTGCAAGTAGCTACTCAATACATCTCAATGTATCTTTTATACAAGATCTGGAAGGGTTAGAGTCCAATTGGGAGAAAATCATTTCTTCCAAATAAACAACAAACAAAAGAACGTTGCTCTCCGGGATCATGACGTTCCCATGGATCGCCCACTGACCTGCCAATAAAACTTGCCAGTAAACTGGAATGTGTTCATACTCAAACCAGTTCGGTTAAGCGAAGGAGAGTGGTGGTGGAGATGGTACAGAATCACTGCGTTTATCAAGAAAATGCTTGAGTGCTTGAAGAGCGCCGTCATGAAGATGACCGTATATAAGTGCTTGACATCCATGGTGAAAAGCATTGGTACGGTTAAGGTTGTTAGGAAACTTGAATTCCTTGATGATGACGTAGGAATGAGGTGTATTGCTGAACGCGATTGGAAGGTCCTTAAAAAAAACAATGGGTGAAGAACCCAGTCCATGAATTTATATATGATCACATATTACAATATATATAATGCGGTAGGAAATGATGTGTATGCTGAACGAACGATGGAGGTCCTTAACAAGGTGAAAGAACCCGTCCATGAATTGAGATATGATCACAGATATATATATATATATATAAATGCGTAGGAAGGATGGGTGTATGCTGAAACGAAACGATGGAAGGTCCTTAACAATGGGTGAAAAGACCAGTCCTGAATGAGCTATGTCACAGATTATATATAATATATATATATTATATATATATATATAGTATTCTACGCTATAGAGAGAGAGAGAGGAGAGAAGAGAGAGAGATGAGGACGTGGAGAGGAGAGAGATGAGAGTCGACGAGGTGCTAAAGGGTACGCACAACCGCATTAATAGATTTAAATGAAACCATAAGGCCTATATAAAGAAGAACAAGTTAATTGGAAGAAAGATCAGGTAGAGAAAGCCTCTTCAAAAGAGCACTCGTCCGATGTCGGGTGGGGGGGGTTACCCAGCATGGAAGAAAGAGATAAAAAGGAACAACAACGACCCACTTGACGTTTGAACGATCTATCTGCGCCAATATAATTTACAAGTGTAGTCATATTCGCTCAAGTGTCCTTCGAGGATAATCTATTCAGAATTCTGGCTCGAGAAAATTCTCAGTTCGTGGTGGTTTCTTCATTGCGAAAGATTCAGGGTAATCGGGATCATCAGCAAATATCAAACATATGGCCGCATCCATTGAAGCCGATCAACACGCCGGGGATGTTCTTGGATTTGGGTCGGGAACACAATTGCACGTTCCAAAAAAAAAGAGGGACTAGCTGCAAATGCGGGACTATCGCTAGGGGTATCAAATCAGATAATAAGTTCTAGTCCCGTAGGGGTCAAATTCGTTGTGATTGGTGATGGTGCAATGATAACACATAGGGAAAAATAACCAAAAACCGAAGTGTGTATTTTTTCTTGTATTAGCATGTATATTGGCTATTTTAAATGTGTATCTCTTTTTCATGTTATGAGAACAGGTTCCGCAAGAGGATATCATCTCACTGCAAACTTCAACCAATCTTTATTTGTTCATCATAGAATACAGAAAAAAACAATATGATAAATAATTATGTCAATAAAGCAGTACATTCAAAAATTGTTTTAATGTTAATCAAACGTATTTTGCATACAAGTAAAGATGTTCATAATGTTTACATTATAACTGGGATAATACTAGTGGAAAATATATTTAAAATAGCACAGTAAGGATGTCAGATTACTGCTGTACCGTTAGGTGTATATTTTCACTGAAAACTAGTATAATTTCACCAAAACTGGTCCTATTAGGGGCCGGGTATTTTAACTGAAAATTAGTCCCGTTAGGGATCACTTTCAGAACCCTGGAACTAGCATGGGTGCCCAACGAAAATCCACGACGCCCCTCCCCGGGTCAACACGTTCAAATTTAGTCAAACTTTCATCCTTTATTTTTCACACTGGGCAGTCTTGGGCACTAAAGCTGAACACATAACGATGTACAAACACTGCGTATTTAACGAAAACAGCAACAAATACACACCGGAGACAGCCGGAACATGTTGTAATATGCAATATACTTTTACACTTTTACGTGTTCGTATATAGAGTTTTCAAAAATTCTCCAATAATGATTACTCTCGTCGATCATCGATTGCGGCAGAGGATTACGATCAAAGGGTCGCTGTTGAATCCATTCATTTTGTGCGGGTAAATGGATAAACAGATTAAAATCGGATGGTGGAAGTCGATGTGCTTCCTTCTTATCTCTTTCTTCCATGGTTAGACGAGGGTTAACTTAATAAAAATCAGGCGGTAACACAACGGCTGTCGAAAGAAACAAAAATCAGCTGCTCCAACTTAGCAAATGAGCTGTATGCTATGATTAGAACGTTGGGTATTCAATAAGAAAAATTAAAACTTAATCCGGAGGTGTTAAGTAGAAGCAAAACCTTGATATGTATGAAAGTTTGAATACTTTAAAAAATAAATATAACAGTTTACCTGGCGTGTATTCGCACACATATTTTCTCTCTTGGTCGCAGCCTTCGTCGTACATTGTCCTTTCTGATGGAACATTGATTTCCAAACAGTTTTTTGATTCATCATCACTGGGGCGACCTTCATCCCATTCTGTCAAATATATAGAATGAGAGCAACACTTGTTTTTAATCGCATCGATAGCGCTAATTAGTTCTTTGTCCAGACAGTAGAAAAATGTGTGTTCACTATCTAGAAGGGTACAAATTCTAGCAATACCTTTTTGAAAAGCTGCATGTCCCTATATAAAATGCCATGCTAGATAATTCTAAGGAGTAGCTCAGTCTCATTATTTAGTAGTTTTTATTTTTGAAGAGTATGACAATCCTATTTGTAAATTGATATACACATTATGGATAACAAGAGACATGATTTGGTTAATTGAATGACTTATACCTTGGCTCGGGTAACTCTAACTATCACTTATTAATGTTTTTAATGACACATGCTCTCTGAATGCATAAATATTCTTCTGGTTAATTTGAAAATCACAGTTTAAGCATTTTTGATACATGTCACTACGTGGGAAAATATTTTTTGTAAGAAAAATAATTGCTCGAAACACAGGTTTTAATTATGGAGACTGAGAATGTCCATTTTGACAAGCCATTTTTTTCAACAGAGCTTTTCCCCCCCCCCACCCTGGGTGCTAATTTTAATCACATTTTAATTGAAACTAAGTAAAGAAACTATCATTAGCAAGCCATTTCACGCACAACGCACATTTGATCGACCCACTTACACCAACAAAATGTCTCAATAAAGCTCCACCTCCAAATATATGCATATGTGCATTTGACCTTTAAGAGCAAAACCGCACATGTAGTTAAAAAACGGTAACGTCACAAAACCTCATATTTTCGGGAGACACCAAAAACTAAATAATTTGCTGTAATGCCTTGCACAAAAAGGTAAAACCTAACCTCAAACACAAAGTGTACATTGTAGTCAGTGATTGAGGCTTTTTTGTCCAGATACAAAGCAACTGCAACAAAAAATGAACGAAGAATCACATTCTTCAGCGGTTGCTTCTCATCTTAATTCTACAGACCCATCCTCTATGTTCATATGAAATATGCATAAGTATTATGTCAAGACACCCAGTTAATACTCCACCCCTTCTCAAAAGTATATCATTCAAAACAGGAGAGAACACACCGAGGGCTTAGAGCCAGAACTGACTATGTCCAAAATGTCATTTTGTGAAAAAACGCGATTAAAGTTTCAATCACAGCTAAAAAATCAGAAACTTTAATTCACGACTTAATCCTTTGCATAATTAATAAAACACTGTGTGGATTTTAAAATGCCGAAATGGACATAATCAGTTCTGGCTCAAAATATGTTCAAAGGAACTGGACATATACATCGGTCATTTGTGTTACAACAGTTTAATAACACAATTAACTACTGCTGTAAACTACAATAAAAAACAGCATTTACTAAAGTGTGGATTGGTTTTGTTTGTTTCACTTTTTCACGAAAAACAAACATAGATCCCTCTCAAAGTTTCGCATAAAGTCTATTTGCCACAAAATGGCCGACTCGGATAGTCAGCATCAGTCGCAAGTCCATTTGCCACAAAATGGTCCACTCGGATAGTCAGCATCAGTCATTTTTATCCCGCAACTACTACTATCAACTACAGTTAAAACAGCTTTTACCCAAGTGTGGAATTAGTTTCATAGGCGTAAATTCCGGGGGGATGGGGGGATATATCCCCCCAATATTTTGCTGAGGGGATGGTCAATACGATCATCCCCCAATGTTGATGCCTAGCTGTTCATGTGGTTTTCACCAAAAATAGCCTCATATTTTACCATAATAGTTTAAAAATGGCAAATTTCCACTAAAATCCCATGGAAAATTTTCTTCTAATTACAATTACATTTAATGATATTAGCTTCTAAATGGCAAAATTTTAGCGCGCTTCGCGCACATATGTCCTAGTAATGGATCTTTTCAGCAAACCCTGTTTCATTCATAAATTTTCATCAACCACAACCCCCCCCCCCATGTCAAAAAGAAATTTACGCCACTTATTATTTTTGTTTGTCTCACTTCTTTTTCACATGAACAAAGCGAAACCCCTCATACAATTTAGCATAACGTCCATATGCCACAAAATGGCTGACTCGGATTGTCAGCATCTGTCATTTTGGTCTTGCAGCGGTTTTAACACAACTACTGATGTCAACTACACGTAACTAATAAAACAGCTTTCTACAAAAGTGTGTGATTCTGTTTGTCTCACTTTTTCACCTAAAAAGAAAAGAGGAAAAAGGAAACCCTAAAGTTTGGCATAAAGACTAATTGCCACATAATGGCTTACTCGAATAAACCGTATTCAATAGCCAGCCATGTTGGTCGACAAGATAGACGCATTCCAGTACTACAATACATTCACCTGTCAATGATCCCTGTGCAATCGCTAAACATGGATCGATTGACAGCTTAATATATTGTAGTCCTGGAATGTATGCATCTATGCATGTATGCGTATAGCTTTAAAAAGGTAAACAAAGTGTTCTTCTTGTTACAAGGATTAAAAAAGGTATAGTTTGTACTACCTACAAGGTATGATTACCGAGTATAAGGAAAACATCGTCAAAGGTCATCACCAAAGGTTAAATCTATTTCTTTAAAAATGGTCTCAAATTGTTAACCTTTCCACAGGGATTGCAACAAAAGTACTTGACACTCTCATTTGTATTTGTTTATCGATATAAATGACAAACAAGGTCAACCCCATTGACCTCTATTGATCTCCGAATTTTAAAAAAGTTAGGACCGGTGCAAAATGTTTTTGTTGCAGTCTCTGAGGAAAGATGAACAATTTGAGCCCATTTTTGAAGAAATCGGAGCAATATTTAAGATTTAACCTTTCGTGATGACCATTGACATTTGACGATTTTTGTGTTATATCTCCATAACCATAAGTTGTAAGTAGAACAAACTATACGTTTTTTTTAATCCTTGTAACAAGACGAACACTTTGGTTACGTTTTTACAGCAGTCCAAGCATTTTTCATTTTTGACCCCTGTATTATGAATTTCCCCCACTCCTGGATTCCGCCCACACTTTCACGAGGGGCACCCCCGCTTTTGTTCATTAACCTTCAAAGAAGGCAAATCCACTGAGAAATGATGCTCTGCTCTCCACGGTCACGGAATTGGCCCAAAATGACCCAACTATAGCAATATGCTTGTCAACTACGTCTACTTTCTGGTCTACTCATCGTCTTCGCCTGCGTCCTCAACAGCTGGCTCTGGTTCACTGTCTCTTACGTGTACTGAACATCTTATAGACTTGTACTACACGTGGAATTTTTCTGGAATAGCTAGTTGGTCGCACAGCTTCACCAGATCTTTATTCTTTTTCTCATTTATCAAGTTTTTTGTTCTTGTACGCCCGTGACAGGGAACTTTGAAGAGATGGACGACCGGTCGTCCGTCTCTTCTAAGGTCCCTAGGGCCTATGCAGCCTGCCACCTTAACCCAAAGAAATCCCGTATCCGGTTAGACCTACAGAACCTTGCAAAAGGAGGTAATTATTAACCCACTGACACTGGTATTCCACCCTTCAAAATTTAAACGAGCACCCCAACATGCCCACCACTTGCAACCCCAAACTCGATATAGTGCTTAACTTATAACAATTGCACAAGCCTAGGCATAACTCACGTCAAAAGTTCTCCAGGATTTACAATAGCAAAGCGTCAATCTTAAGCTTAAGCTTACTTGACCTAATTAAATTTTCACATGACTCTCTCCTGGCGACCAATAACAGTTACTTACCTCTTTTGGTCTTGTCCTGTTGGTCATACTCTGTGTTAGCCAGGTGCATGTGTAGGGCCTAAGCCTTCAAATGGACAAATGAGCCTTTCTGCACCTCTGATGACAGAACTGTTCAAGCTATGCAACTGGACATGGCCTATTTTGGCTCAGACTAAAACATCGTAATGGACATGAGCAAAGGGGGGGGGGGCTGGGGCGCCATCTATTGTCTCATATGGACATAGCCACTTTTTCCACAGAGAGAAAGTTCATATCCATGTTCAGTCTTGTTCCATTATCTCACTTGAACCATAATCTCACTTGGACATGATTTTAAACACTTACTAGGCTATTGTAAAAGAGATGCTTCACAGAAGCCTGTTCTAAATTCTCATGTATATTGCATGCAGTGTGTGTGTGTGTGTGTAGGCCTATGTGTGTGAAACACTAGTCATAAAAAAAATCATCCAAATGTGAGAATGTCAAAATGTGAGAATCAGAGGAAACTGCTTCAGTTTCTAGTGTATATAATAGAATGCAATGTGCTATGTATGCTATAACAGCCACCTGCTTACAGACAGAACATGGAAAATGACAATATCTTGAAGCAATGATCGAATTTCCTTGTCAGATTAAACATGCATGCAATATGTCAAGGCTGTGAATCAATTAAAAGCCCCTTTAAATTAGTCTGCCGATTTATATCCCATTCACAACTAAATTGGTCAAATTTAATAATCCGGTAATGCCCCTTTAAAACCATCTTGATACAAACTTTAGTATTAAACAGTGCAGCACACTCAATTGTCCCCAAAAACTTTCTGTGGGTCAATCCCTAAATTACCGGTATATAAAATTTAAAAAAATCTGGTAAATCCCTTTAATGCCAAGCTACCACTTGATAATTTTGTACATTTAAGTAACACTTTTTAAACCTTTTCACTATGAGATAAAATCACTGAAAAAATCATTGAAATCTGAAATGAACACTGAAAAAGAGTAACACTGAAAATATTAGTGAAATCACCACTGAAAATGTGATCATTTCATTGGGATTAGTAAATTTCAGTGTGATTAGTGGGATGACCCTGGACATTAATCGCACTGAAATGCACTAATCCCACTGAAATGATCACGCTTTCAGTGATCAATTCAGGGATAATTTCAGCATTACTCTTTTTTTACTCAGTTTTAATTACAGATTTAAGTGATTTTTTCAGTGATTTTATTTCATAGTGTTTGTATGTTGAGTATAAAGGCATGTATATTTGTTTTGCAGTTATAACTCTATTTATGCTACCAATTCAATTATTGAACAAAATCGGGTAATTCCACTTTAAAATGAACTTGATAGTTCTGCATACAGTCACAGTTAGCTTTTTCGGCTTTTAAAAACTTGAATGATTTGTAACGCCGTATTTCTTAAAGTATGATATTTGGAGGCGAAATATAACTTGAATTGGGAAGAAAAATGCCGTATCTAAACAATGACACCAAACTTGACAGTGCCGGAAGTTTCCATTTTTTTTCAATTCTGTCCCGAAGTTGGCCATATTTAACACAGCATTGTAATGCTGGTTAAAGGTGCAATGAGAGATTTCACATATCAGGTGTCCCTAAAAAATCGAAAGTACTGATTTTTGCCCCGATGTAAAGCTTTCCATAAAAATATCCCCATCTGAAAGGATTAAGCTGAGAAATATTTCTTTGGTACAAAATTGTGAAATTTCTAATTTCGTATAGGAGCAAATACAAAATTCAGCCTATGTTTTATATTGAAATATAAGCAAATCAAAATCACCACTTTTCTCTCTCTTTTAAGACATTTCTGTAGCCAAACACAAGGTAAGAAATCTATTGAGTGTCTAATCTATATGAAATTTCTATTATGACACAGCAAATCAAAATCACCCATTTTCTCTCTTTTAAGAAATTTTTGTGGCCAAACACAAGGAAAGAAATGTATTGAGTGTCTGATCTATATGAAGTTACTATTATGACACAATATTTGGGTGCATCAAAATCTCTCGTTGCACCTTTAAGACCCCACCCAAATGAGATTAGGAAAAATAATAAATTGATAGTAATAACAGTATAGCATCAATATTTAATCTTTTACTGGAGCTGGCCAGCGTACAGGTGTTAAAAAATTATGCCCTTGGCTGGACTCAAACCCGTTATCTCCGCATTACTTGTATAGCGCGATTGCCAACTGAGCTAACCAGGTGGCATATGTAAGAAGCGAGTAGGCGAATTTTTGCGTGGGGCCCTTTCCCCATTCAACTGCAAGTTACGCCACCGTAGACTGAGCACCTTTACTGGTTATTCCTTCACGAAATAATCAATATGCACAGAGTTGAATGGGGGTTCATGGGCTTTATTCCGTATTGGTTTAATTGATTGTTCACAAGAAAGCTTGGGGATTTCAATGCAGTCGTCATTCAGTCATCATTACTTTGTTTCTTATCTTTTAGAGTGCATTTCTTTCTGTAAAACGATACCATTTCCCAATATAATTACTAACAACTTAACAACCTATTTTTTTCCTTCTGAAAGTTTCCAAAAGACACAAATAAAAGCTCGGTTTTCTTCTAGCGTAAACAACATTTCTGCACGAGGTTCGTATCTACTTGCGTTATACTTGCGTGTCATTGTCACGCATGCAAACACCTTTCAGATCGAAAACTGAATGGCTGTCTTAGCATGCCATAATTCACGATTTTTTTCAGACAAAATAATGTACATCAAGATCTACCTCTGTAGCATTTTTCGTAGATGGTAAAATTCTCGTGGGCCTGCGAGTGTGTGTGTGGAGGGGCTATGTGTGTGAAACACTAGTCTTAAAAAATCATCCAAACGTGAGATGTCACTGTGAGAATCAGAGGAAAGGAACTGCTTCAAGTATTATTTGATGCCCGGAAACGTGCTATAAAATTTAATTAAATTTGACCTTATTTAGCAATTCCATAAACATTTAAAAAAAGAAAAAACCTAAAAAATTAAAATTTTTAATTAAAATTCACGGTAATCATTTGAAGTTCAGAATTGCTAAAGCACGTGTAGCTGCAACCAAGAAAATGAAGAAATTCAACCTTGACGCTAAGAAAACCAGTACCATGTAAGAGTTTTCTCTTTATCCTGATGTTTTTAGCAATTGGCTTTTATTGCATCTGAAGTTGAAATAATTTTATAATTTTATGGCTAAAAATTTATCCAGAGCATCAAGGAATTCAGGCGAAGTAGAAAAAGAGGATATTGTCAATATCGTCGGGTGTATTACATAGTGACGGATGTTGAATTTTTATCATTGTTACGAAATTAAGGGAATATCAAAATCTTCAAATATGCCAAGTGTCGAAGCTTGCAAGTCCCTACTTAATTAATAAGCTTAATTAGAAATTTGGCAATTTTGACGTATGTTGCATAACAGAAACTTAAATTTATAACTGACACAAGCAAAATATGTAATTATTATACAATATTGCTATTATTAGAAATTTATATCATATTTACAGTTCAAAGTGGTGAATCTCGGCAATCCACTCAACATCCGTCATTATGTAATAATCCAAATTGAGAAGATTCGCTATGACGCACGTTGGTTTGACGGATGTTAGGAAAACGCCGTTGTATTCCATAATGACGGGTGCTGAATAACGCTTATAGGGAAAATTCAATATCCGTCACTATGTATGAACCTAATCGTCAATTTGCGTAAATTGTGGTGTGACGGATAAGATATTGAATACATCCATTTTATCAAGAAATAATTCATGGATATTAGCTAAAATAAATTGTAAATTGTTCATTTCGTTTATTAATCGGAGTGAGTGAGTATGTATTAAGATTTAACGACAACTCAACACAATTGTGTCATATCGTGTCATTAAGGTAAAAAAAACCCATCTAACCTTTTAAATAAAAATCTTTTTGAAACATACACCATAGTAAATTCTAATCACAACATTTTTAAAACGTTAACAACTTTAAACAGATCAGCCTCCTTCAGGAAATGTATCACCTGAAGAGGCCTAGTATCTAAAAGACGCAATATTGAAGCAACATTTCAATTCGAATTACAATAATTGTAAATAGATACATATCATACACTGATGAACCAGATCATCACCCATCCATGTATAAATAAGATAACCCAATTGAATACAACAATTCACGTAGAAAAACACATCTTCACAAGATATACTGATCAATTGCAAAATTATAATTACGGTATACACATCATACACTGATGACAAAGTTCATCACTCATCCATGTATCAAGAACAAAAAAATCAACTACAAATACTGATAATCAATAATCACATCAGATCTCCTTTAAAAACAAGATAAATCAATACAGTATTGAAACATTAAGGCAATATTTTACAGATTGAATAGATGGGCTTATATATGTACATGTGTAATTGACAAATGGTATGTTTTATGTTAACTGATACAGATTTTAAACTACTTATACGAGTAATACAAAATATCATTATTTTAACACTTTAAGTACATCTAAATACAGTCATACAATAGAAACCGTAACCTAGTACAACCTTTAAATACAAAAATCCTAAATTTAAATACAACCCGTCTGTTCAGAAAACAGACGAGTTGCCCCTTAGAGTCGCCTTTTAAGAAATATAGGGGGGCAGCGGGCCTATTCTAAAACCCGAACCCGCAGGGGGCCCTTTTAGTCGCCTTTACGACATGTAAGGGGCCACAGTGGGCCTATTCTTAACCCCGAACCCGCAGGGGGTCGTTTCTTAATCGGATTTGATCGTTTGAATAGTATATGGGCATGTTCACCGACTCTTTAGAGTTCGCTATTTTTCAAATGCGATTTTCTCGAAAACAAAAATTCGTATTTTGTTTAACATCCGTCACTATGTAATACACCCGACGATATGTCTGACCTCAAATGACCTCTCCTGTTAATTTAGCCTTTAAACCATTTATGAACTCTTTCCCTTCAAATATAAACATACATGCAAAACAATATGTAATAATTGCCAACTTTTGTGTCTTTTCTTCTTCCACACAGAAAATTCCAATCACATGACGACAAAGACACAGCATCTTCAAGTAACATCAAGTTCAAGACTCGACACACTCTGTACTCGGACCGCAACTTCCGTTCTTTACCAGAAATTGATTAGTATTTGTATATAAAAAAGCGTAATATATTTTAATAGAACATAGCATCACAGATGTCTGAATGATTCAAAATGATCAGTAAAGTTGTTCCATTCACAGATAAATGCAATCATTTGTCGAATCATTGTCTGATATGCATGACTTTCATTCACATGATTTGCAACTGGATGCAGGAAAATTGCTCTAAAATTACTTTGGAGAGCTATAAGGGTCAAATTTTCACTAAATACTCATACTCTTGTAAAGAGTTCAAATAGTAGTCATTTCAATATAAAATTACAATTCCATGGGGACCTTTCAGGCCAGAAACTTAAAAAAGAATGTCGAAAAAATCAAGAAAGTCAAGAATATTATTAAGTCCTGTGACCCCAAATGATATTTAAATGACCACACGATCCATTGAAAAGGTCACTCCTTTAGCTTTACATCAATGTATAACTCTTAAGTGTACATACAGCCTGTCTCAAAAAAGTGGTACAATCAGAAAAAACATTGGTAAATATGAAATTTCAAAATAAATCATTCTTACTTGGCATAATATTAAAGAACAAAGACCAAGCTTTCCAATGGTGCTTGTTTCATCTTATTTGCTTTTGTCAATCCAGAGATATAATCAATTAACTGCGATACACCAAAATCGATTTTGTGCCACTTTTATGCACGAGCAGAGTTGTTTCTCGCAGTTATGCCATGGTGTCTTGAAGCTCACAAGAGATTGCAACTTGACAAAAGAAACAAAACACAGATTAATGTAAACAAATGAAGTCTAGTTTTATCGACACAAGTTTTAATAGTCAACATAATAAGTTCAATGATAAATATCTTCTTTTCATAAATAATAAACAATACAAATATTTATTGCACGTCAATGAAATGGAGCTTTGAATTTATTACAAAATGGTATCATACCAGAAGGGATGTAAAATAACCACTCCAAACCGAAAGAAATGGCTTTAAAATATTGCACTATCTTTGTGCATTTACTAATTGTTGAAGTCAATAAAAAATTGAATTTGGAAGCAAAGTATCAAGGTGTTGGTATGGAATTTGCGTTTCAAGATACTTCAAGACCATAAAAACTCTCTCCACCAGGTTGATGTACGCTCATGGTTCTCTTCTAACATGTCTAACAAAGAATAGTATGTCGAATGTTATTCACTTTATCTTAAAGCCAGAACTTATTACTGATCATAACTTCCACCATTACGTAACTGTTTTCATATCTTTTAGAGTTTCTTTATGAAGTTAATCCTTTTTAAAGAAGTTCATATGTGAATAACTTATGTTTAACTATTTTTTTCACTGTTTTCACTCAACCAGAAAATGGCACAACTCGATTTTTGTGTTCCGCAGTAAACTGGAGTTATCTCTCGATTGAAACAAGCAAATGAGATGAAACAAATAATCCTGGAAAGCCTGGTGCTTTCTCTTTAATGTGATGTACAAAATGACATACTTATGTTGAGATATAATATTGAAAAAAATCCGTTTCTGATTGTACCATTTTTTTTTTGAGACAGGCTGTAGTAAAGTGTCCCTGTACAATAAACAGAAGTTCAAAGACCCACAAAATACCCCATAATGCATGTATGGATGAGGGTTTAAAATATGTACATTATAATTATTACCATTTTGAAATTATCCCTTTTATAGTACTTGGAATTTTAGCAGTTTTTATTAAATTAATCGGTTATTTCGATTCATCAAAATCCATTTGGAAACGTAATAATTTCATCTAAAATTCCTAAATCGTCGGCTGAATGCAATACCAACGTAAGTGCATTTTGACTAAATTTACAGAAAGAACATTTTCTGTGTTTCTATTGGTTTCTATAGGTGGTGTGTCATTAATTATAGCAGGTAATACAATATGAAATGTATTTGTATGATAGAAATCAAATATTTTCTCCTTGATAAACGTAATTAAATATTTATTTACAAAAGAAGAGAATGTAAGTGAAATCAGTATTTCTTGTTAATGCAAGACCAACGTAAATGTCACGTACGTTGGTCTTGCACTGAAAAAGGGGTAAAAAATATTTAATACAAGACCAACGTAATTGCCACTTACGTTGGTCTTGTTTTAAGCGGAAAAACCTCATTTCACATACGCTATGCTTCTTTATTGATTAAACCTTTTTAATCACTTACATCGTCACACATAGTTTAACAATTATGCGCGAATACCTCCTCTTTTAAAATTACCAAAAATCAAATTTGACAAAGACTGTCACTTCGTTGGTCTTGGTTTTGGCCTCACCGACGATGTTGGCAATTATGTACAGAAATGCCACATTTGTCCCATGAACAAATAACTCATAGATTTGCCGAGGATGCTAGTCCTCTGTGTTTGTGTTTTTGTTTGTATGTGTGTGCTTGCGTTTGTGTATGGTGCGCTTGTTTTTAAGGTTTCATTTTCCCTGATGTCACCTGAATGGAAAGTGGAAGTTCAATTCTCAACCAAACTTTGGTCATAAGTACAACATGGAAACCCATATGTTAACCCTCGTCTAACCTGACCATTTTTTTGTAACACAACTGCCTGCGAAGGGGGGGTGGGGGGTGTTACCACCCCCTATTATTTTCGTCTATCAAACACCCGATTCCTGTAAATTGGGGACCCACAGGATAGCTTAGAGTTTTTTCTTCTTTTTCCTAAATTGTACCAAAATAAGTACTAACATCCCCATTTATGACGTCACCATGACGTCTCTGGTGAGGAAAGCACGAAACTACTGAATATAGGGTGGAAAATTTGATATTTCGCAATTTTTAGCTACTCAAACACCCTTATTATAGCTCTAAAATGCTGTCATTATATAAACATAGTCTTTCCCTCAAGTAGAGTCAAAACCGCATGAAATCGATTTTTCTTAACCTTTTTAGCGAAAAAATTGTAATTTTTTCACTGTGTTTTGTTCTATGGAAATGGCATGTTTTGCTGATATGCGACCTTTAATGACGTCATTGTGACGTAATTCTAGGCATGTTGGTACCGTAGCTATCTAGTGGTACCAAAATCATTCCCTGTGATGTTCCTGTGTTAGGCATGTTGGTAACTATCTCTTCCGAAGGGGGGGGGGTGGTTAACATCCCTCGGGGTCACCCTGTAACTCTTATACCTATACCCAAAAAAAACCCGGGGATTTTTTGTTTTTGGATTAAAATGAGCGGAACTGTCAATTGACAATTACCTTAAATAATTTGGCACCAAAACAGGGGATGTTTTAGCAAGCCGAGGAAAAAACTCTGAAGGGGCGGGGGTGGTACCCACCCCCCCTTCGGTAGCGAGGGTTAATGAGGTCAAAGGGCATATGAGGCTCAAGGTCACTGGAAGTCAAATTGTAAATAGGCTGGTCAGTTAAATTTTATGCAGTTAAAGTCTAAATGCTATCAAGGGTCAAATGGATGCAGCTCTGGAACTTCCATAGTTTAATAAGGTCAATATCACATACTAAGGTTCCCAACTGCTCGCCCAAATATTTTTGGCATTTCATAGCTTGACCAATAAATGGCTCCAATCAAATAGAGTAAAACTTAATTAAAGAACTAAAGTTCGCGGTCGCGGCTTTCTAGGTTTTCAGGTTTTTGGCTGGCTAGTTGGGGACTGTTTGGGGGAGGCTGGTATGGTGCGTTGCCATGGGTTTCTGTGCGGGGTTGTGAGCTTCTGTTCAGAACTTATCGGTCGCTCTGAGCCATTTGTGATAACTGAGATTTGCTGCATTTTATGTTTGGAATTGATGCGAACGTTCCTGCAAGTTTTTTAATTGTTTGAACTATGGCAAAGAAGATGAATTGTATTCCGTGGCTGCCATTGTTTCAGGCGACTTGCAAGTTTTTTAGTTTGACTTGCTAACTGGAATAAGTTGGACGCTTCTATCTTATCTATCTCAATCATTACATCACCCAGTAGTAGAGTATTGTTGTACTCGTGAAAAAGGTGCGTGGTCACAGGACAAAGATCAACTAAGTGTGGCAGGAACAAAAGACTTTGCAAGTAAAAAGACGGTCCGTGTGGCTAGCTAACGGAGTGGAGTGATTCAGGCGACTTCCGGGAAAATCTCCAGTACGCGACTAACCCAGTAAAGCTTGGATAGGGTTGTTCCAGCAGCAGATGACGACTTGGGAAAAAATTGTGCTGGAAAGAGAATTCTACAGTAGTGCTGTTGTAGCTGTTGGTTGTGGCCCTAGTTTGTTCTGAATAATACACCATGCAAGGTTTTGTAAGGTGAATTGGATGTCCAGAATGAAGCTGTAAAGTTTTCTTGACAATTGCTTGGAATATGACCCATGGTGTCTTTAAAAACAACAATAATGAAATTTATCTCGCGAACCATTCCTTTCGTTCGTTTTTGTGTTATTTATCGTATATTCCTCTTTGTTTAATTTTGAGTTAATTATAATGTATATATTTTTAATTCATAGTGTGATCAAGTGTTTTAATATAATTGCCAAAGACGATTGTTTTTAAACAAGCGCACATTTCCGTTTCTTGGGACGAACAACAACTTAACGAGAATGAATTAACGAAAAATGTTTTCACGAACGGGGACAACCTATATTTTTATTTGTAATTGTATGTTTGTTTATTACTTTTGTTTATTTTACTTATTTAGTCATCTTTTTTGTTTAGTGTTAATATTTAGTTTATTTTCCTTTTAATGATTTCTATGGTATATTTTTGTGTATACGTCCGGCTTTGATTTGATTATTTTTAAAATCATTTTTATTACCTTATCCTTCCTCCGTTATTTGTATTTTCTTCTTACCATGTTGGCTTTTATTATTTTTTATTATTTTGTCGTTTCTGCTTTATTTATTTTGTACTGATTTTTTAAAAATTGATTTGGTAACATTTATTCATTTTTATATTTCTATTCCTTTTTCGGGAATGCGCTATATAAATATCTGTAATTATGTTATTATTTCTTTTTTTTATTTTAAACGATTTAGTTTAATGATATTCTTAAACTAGTGTACACGGATTTGATTTGGTTTTTTAAATTTTTAAATTATTTGTTATTATTTCTCAGTCGTTTGTCATTATTTTCGTTTTCTTTATTTATTTTTAATTTGTAATTTTACTTTTTTTAAAATAAAATGCTGTTAATTTATTCTGAGCATTTTTTATTTGTGTTAATTTCTTTTGTAATGCGTTAGGCCTATATGTATGACTATGTGATGGTCATATGCGAAAAAAACTCTGTTACAAACCCAAGACAATAAAAAAATTCTAAAGATACAATTAAACAAAGACATAAACCCCCCCCCCCCAAAAAAAAAAAAAAAAAAATCAGCCCAAAGTGGATTTCGAAACCATACAAACAAGTCCTATTTTTAATAAACAATTTACAGAGGAGACTAGCCCCAGAGCCATTTAGGTCAGGTAATTAATTCAGGCCTATAGCTGTGTAAACACGTTTCCCTAATGTTACGGGCGCTACAACCAATGATCTCATTGTTAATTTCGTCAAACGCTCTCCATGCAACCCACGCATGTAGCTTGACAGTCAAGCCATAGCACGGGCGCAATATGATTGTCCAGTTAGAGTAACCCGAACTAACCCGCTATTGAAAAAAGGTTGTACTTACCCAACTACCCTACGTTACAAATCACCTGAGGGTAAATCGGGGGAATCAACCGTCACTGATTCCTTTTTTGGCAGCAATATTTATTTTCACTACAACATATACGCGATTTTTAAAAGCAAATCCGCTCTCCTAAAAGCGCCATTTTCAGATACATCTTTAAAGCAGTGATAGCTGATCTCGTACATACGTCAAAATCCAGTAAACAACCCAAACTTTCCATTTGAAATAAAACAATCATATTTTACAAAAACTCCGTTTTTACCTAAAAAAACTTTAAGCTAAGAAATAACACCGACAATTTCTAGGTGGTCCAAACACCAGCATGACAGTAATTTTCACTACCCTTTTTTCACCGGTCGAAATTGAACGACATTTAAGGAGATCCATCGAACAAAAAAAAGGCCCCAAAATGGCCCGAGTAAAAGTAATATACTGTCGCGACGCGACCGATAATAAGTGGTCATTACTTCTATAGACAGAAAACTCACTCATGTAGTCAAGCGTATATATAAATTTTGGGTATATCAGACCTTAGATGGGCGTTTGTAACTCTTGGCATTGTAATCACATATGAGTTTGAGCTTTAAATTTTTTTTACCATTAGGAGTGGGCAAATAAACACTTTTTCTTCAAATCTCTATTTAAAAAACGGTTGGATTCGATGGCCATTTTTGCTGCTGAAAAACGATTCTAACAACATTTTAATCCAAATGAATTTTGAGATGGTGGTTCATGGATTTTATTAAATTTTGCATGTCAAGTCATGGCGATTTTTGAAATTTTAGACATAACTTTCAAAAGCACTGTTCTTCTCAACCTATTTTGTCAGAAAATCACACCAAATTGTCTGTATATTCTCTAAACATTTGCAAATAAAAAATAAAATATTGTGTTGAATTGCAACACGGCTTCAATTTTAACAAAAATGGATATTGTAGTGCAAAGCAGTAATAGAATAGCCTTTTCAAAATCAGTAGACTTACCAAAGCACATAAAAACCCCATTGTATCTTGTTGTGAAAGGCTCATACAAGGATAATGATTTTATGTTACAACACCAAAAAAGTTTACTGAAGCATGCCCACAAGTGGTCAACGAACTTTCTTATGTCCTTTTGAAAGTTTAACTGGCCAATGGCTATTTATTCATGGCTTTGCACCCAATACATTTACATTAAATCGCATCCCGTCGTAATTCGAAAAAATATATTATATTTTTCCTTTGCCAATATTAATATACCAGGCATCTGTGTGTGATATTTTCGACAAAATAGTCGAGAAAACATTGTTTTTTGAAGTAATGTTCTACAATTGCAACAATTCCCCATTGACTTGAACATCAAAATTTAAAATCCATGGAACCACCATCAAAAGTGCATTTAATTGAAAATGCTTATCAGATTCATTTTTGGCAGCCACAATGGCCAAGAATCTACTCGTTTTGAACAAAAAGTTGGGTCATATGCCCACCCCTATTACCATTTCATCGGATTAGGCATAATTCGCTCCGCTAGAAATTAATCCAATACGTCGCTCCAGTAATCCTCGATTGACAATTTTCCCTTCTGTAGAAACTCTGGTCATCTTGCAGTTCCATGGACGGGTATTTCTCTCATTTCTACTGCATCCAAGCCAAATTCCTATACTCGTAATTTCTAAAATTAATTGTAAATGCGCAGCACTATTTGCAACAATTAAATGAGATCCCTTTTCTGAGCATGAGTCGACTGCATCAGACCTCAAGTAACTCTTCTACGGAAATAGGTAACACCCTTCTCCTAGAGGTGTCCATGGTGATGGACATGCTGTAGAGATAAAATAAAGTGTGAAATAATAACACCAGTAGCAATCATGGCAATACAACACATTATGGTCTTTACATTTAAATTAATAATAGTATTATTAATATCCCAAAAAGGCAGAATAATCTCGGATTAATATAACAGGCAATTACTAACATAAAGTGGGCGATATAGTTAATAATACTGAATAATAATATGTTTTTAATATTGCGCACGAATCCACCAAAAATGGCGCACAAGGCGCAGAACAATAGAAGTTTACATTACATTACACAATACAAAAATGAACACAATACATGAAAGGCAGTGGTAAATAAGCTCAAAAAGATAACAAAGTTAATCAAGGCTTCTTTCATCAACGAGTTTCAAACAGCCATAGCCCCCCCCACGAAGGTTTAGAACGAGGTTCACAAAGCAAAGACATTTGTGGAACGGAGCGTCCGAGTGGGATTATAGGTTTGAGAAAACAAGTAATATATTTCCTGACCATATAAGACATTCAGTGACTTAACGCAATATTAGCACATTTTTTGCAAGGGCGCCCCCAATTTTAATTTTTCAAAAAAATTGAGATTTTTAACCCGGTTGCATTGGTAACTGGGCTAGTAACCTATACCTGTGAATAGTTAAACTCGAAAATGTTCTAGTGTCACAAACAAGGAATTTTGTACTAGAATAATAGTACGAGGATCCCCGATAATAATTCAACGGCTGCTGACGGCCTTCCAATGTTAAATAGCCTGTATAGCGGCCATGTACGTGTCTACGCTCATCCATGAGTTGTTTTTAATAATAGTTCGGGTCAAGCAAGTTAGATGTTATTTTCTCGAGTTGGTACTATTTCATCATGACGGACCTAAAGTCAGCATTTCGCAGCTCTGCCGTTATTTCAATCTGGGATCCCCCAATGTCTAATTACAAAATCGCTTATTTTGTGATAAAACGCAGTTTTTTGCATTCTCGGTCGCAGGTTTAGTCTAGGTAGAAGGGGTGTTCGTGCAACCCCCCTGAAATAAACTTCTAAGCAAATTCACTATATCAGAAAAAATGCGTCAAACGATTAGCTATGGTTAAAAATCCAAAAAGTGTCCCACATATCATTTAAATGCAAATTTATGCAAATTAGTATCGCCATTACAGAAAAATACAATTTTCGATTATCTCATCCAATACTGTTGATAAATGAAATGAGGTGACTGGACCTATTTTTCGAGGTTCAAGATCAATATTGAACTATTTTTGAAAATTACCAATGTCCCCATGTGAATAATGGTGCAAATTAGGGGTCGCCATGCGCTAAAATAAAATTTTCGAGAATTCACCAATACGTTGATAAATGAACAAACTAGTGACTGGAAGACTCTATGTTGTAGGGTCAAAAGATCAAGATGGAACCATTTTAAAAATTACCAGATGTCCATATGAATGACCATAATAAGCAAATTAGGGTCACCATTAACCAAAAACCAATTTGGGCATATCGTGGCCAATAGTTTTCTATTAACATGTTCACCTGCAATCCATATTTGGGCATAACGTGGCCAATATTCCACATATCTCAACCAATAACTGTTGATAAATGAACAATCAAAGGGGACTGGACCTTGTTGTAGGTCAAAGATCAGAATGAACCATTTTAAAATTATCCGATGTCCCATATGACATAATGAATATGCAATTGGGTTCACCATTAGCAAAATCCATAATTTGGGCATATCGTGGCCCATATGCCACATACTGCCCACATAGATGACAAGACCTAATTTTAGGGTCGAGGAGAATTTAAAGGCACTCATTTATTTGTCATTAACCATGTTCACACTTCAAATACTAAGACTATGCAAATTAAGGGCCTTCATGTCGATAGGTCTCGTTTTGTGGGTAATAGCCTAATAAAAACGTTTGCTGGCCATTTAAATTTAGACTTCTATATACATAATCCTTGTAACATTTCTCTTAAATTCAAGGTATGGAAGATAAAGACTAATGCGAAACTAAGATACTGTGTTGTTATCATTCCGAAAAAAAAAAGCAAACTGAAGAACAGAACTCTACAGTCTCAATGACTCCCTGCCAACATGCAAGTGTTGATATCCATATGTATCATAGTATTTTAAAATTCAACCCTCAGTATATTTAAAGGAGAAAAAAAACACAGGAGAAAAATTTACTTGGCCAAAGACGTTTCTAATATCATCCCAAAACAATATTATCACATTTAACTTACAAATCTGTATCATTAAATACTTTTGTTTTTTTTTTTTTTTTTTAATATTTTTAACATTACACCCTCAGTAAATTTTAAAGGAACTGCAGGATACAGATTGGGCAGCGTTATATGGAGTACATCATCCGACAATCCATATAAGTCCCCATAATCGCATGCCTCATTCTGTGATCAGATACCTAAATGTGATCAGCAAACTCT